>PISX010010420.1:0-70691 GCA_004024625.1 Mellivora capensis | reverse complement strand
TTTTTAAGATTTTATTTATTTATTTATTTGACAGAGATCACAAGTAGGCAGAGAGGCAGGCGGGGGGCGGGGGGGGGGGGCGGCGGAGGAGGTGGAAGCAGACTCCCCGGATGCGGGGCTCGATCCCAAGACCCTGGGATCATGACCTGAGCCAAAGGCAGAAGCTTTAACCCACTCAAGCGCCCCTGCTTTTCCTACTTCACAATATGCTATGAACGCCTGTCCTCTGCAGACGTTTTTTCTATAAGCGCATGTTTAATGGTGGCAAAAATCTCCACTGGGGCCCTGCCAGGATTTTCTGAACGGATTCCCTGTTGTTGGACACTGGGCTTGTTTTCTCGGTGATCGCAAAACTGACCACAGATGCCTCCCATCCCTGTGAGCACACGCCTTTGCAAGGTGATTTCCCAGCTCCTCCCACCAAGAGGCGGAGTCTATTTCTCCATCCCAGTGAATGGGGGTTTGCCCATGTGACTTGCTTTGGCCAATGAAATAATTTCACATGTGAGGCTCCGAAAGCTCCACGGAGTGTGCGCTGGGGCTTGCTCTCTTACTCTCTTGCTCCCCCGGGACACGGGGACCAGGGTGAGAACAAGCTAGATGAAGAAACACCCGTGGTCGTGTCATCCTTCACCCCAGCTGACATTGGATCAACCCCAGAGCAGCGGTGAGGCCATCCTAGACCACCTGACCCAGACGAGAAGAATCGTCCAATTGACCCACCGAAACGTGGGGGAATAATACATGTTTGCTGTTGGAAGCTATCGAAATTCGAGAACGGTTTGTCAGGAGAACCTCATGGTGATACAGCTCCATCAGCTCTTTACTTCGCTCAGCTAATTGCTGCGGACATTGGGCTATCTATCCCTCAAAGCCAGTGCAAAGATAGAATGAGATGACATTTGTCAGTGTCATAGGACAGGACTCAATATCCAAGGGGATCCTCTTTCACATCCTGGTGGGCTGAGATGGGACTTGTGACCCACCTTATCTCCCCTTGGTTCTCCTCCGCTCCTCCGTATCTCAAGCGGACTCATTCCTCCAGGTTTTCTGGATGGTACCAATACATAAATGGAAATGTGACCATGCGGACCAAAGTATTTAATGACGTTTGTAGGAACATCTCTAGTACCTGGATTTCCAGGTGTCCTGTCCTAGACACTCTCCCTTAAAGTCAGGCATGGCCATGTGACTTGTTTTGCCCACTGAATGTGTAAGGTAACATTTAAGAAACATTATGTGATGCTCTGTGCTTCCCTCCCCGACTGCAGAGAACCAGGAGCCTTGTGTTAAGAGAGCTGCAGCACCAAATGGCTGAAATCTTGGTCCCTGTGAGGTTTCAATGAGCTCACCTGATGATCTCCATTGGACAAGAAGCATGAGAAAGAATAACATTCTTTCCTGTGTTGTGCTGTTTGTCATGGCAGCATTGCCTATTTTGGGTTGAACTCTGTTCCCCCCAAATATATGTTGAAATCCTAACCCCCCAAACTATGACCTTATTTGGGGAAAAGGGTAATTGGTTAAGATGAGGTCATACTGGAGTAGGTTTGCCCTTAATCCAATAGGCCTGTTGTCCATATAAGAAGATGGTGTGGAGATGTGAGGGCAGGACACCATGTGAGGACAGAGGCAGAGATCGGAGCGATGCAGCCACAAGCCAACGAACTGCAAGGATCTGGGGCGATCACCAGAAGCCAGGGAGAGGCAAGGGAACATTCTATCCAGAGTCTCAGAGGGAACATGGCCCCACCTCCGGAGCTCTGAGAGAATCCATTTCTGTGGTTTTCAGCCACCCAGTCTGCTGGACTCCGTTACAGGGGGCCCCAGGAAATGAATACCCTGACACTCCCCAGCTGATACAACAGTCAGTGAAGGCAGCCTCTTTCAGTCCAGGCATCCCCCTGTCTGCTTAGTGACACTTTCCGTGCACTAGGTGCATGCTTAGGGCTCAGCATGAGTACCCATTCATTCATTGTGTTATTTATGGTTTAACTGTTTATGTTACTGTGTGCCTACTGTGTACCTGGCCCTTCTCTCTAGGCACTGGGGAAGCCCAGGGAACCAAACGGCCCTCGCTGTCACAGAGCTGACCCACTAGAGGGGTAGACACTGAGCAGGATGACTAAGTGGGTATGTGTTTGGCTTTACTGAGGAGGTAGCCCTTGGACAGGGACCAGAAGGAGATCCCACAGGTCCAGTCTTGAAGATTTGGTGGCTCTCTGCTCTTCCAGAAGGGGAATGGGAAACTGTAGCAAGTTCATGGGCTAGAAAACCAAGGTGCTATTAAAAATGAAGTTGTAGGAGAAAGATTTACGATGCACTGTTAACTTAAAACAACACTTCAGCCAAGATTTCTTAGATAGGACACCAAACCAGAAATCATAAAAGAAAAGATGGGTGAATTGAACTTCATTGAAATGGGTAGCTTTTATCCTCCCAAAGGCACGATTAAGATAATGAGAAAGCAAGTCACAGACCTGGAGAGAATATCTGTGTTAGGTCCGTTATTAAACGAAACGAGACTGAGACAAAGTGAAAGTTATTGAAAGCCTTATTTATGATAAGTGTTAGAAGTGAGACCGATTGGTCAGGGGAACGAGACAGAGACAAGGTGAAAGTTATGCAAAGCTCTATTCTATGCCAAGCATTAGAAGTCAGACTGACCAGCCAGGGCCATCTCCGAAGAGAGCGACCACCCCTGGCTTACAGGCTCAAGAATCGAC
This sequence comes from Mellivora capensis, assembly GCA_004024625.1. NCBI lineage: Eukaryota > Metazoa > Chordata > Mammalia > Carnivora > Mustelidae > Mellivora > Mellivora capensis. Next base: position 67,965 of record PISX010010420.1, on the reverse strand, counting down.
TGACTGACCGGTCAGGGCCGCCTCCAAAGAGGGCGACCCCTCCCCATCTTACAGACCACCTTTTATAGAGCAAAAGTCTGGCCACACATAGGTGGCCAATGAGATTGTAGTCATGTTAGGCCACACGCAGGTGGACAATTGAATTACAATTTACCCTATAGTAGCTGTTAGATCTAACCTATTACTCTGGTCAGAATTGGTGCTCAAGGTTGGCACCCAAAAGGCGGGGTTTACATTCTTTGGTGGTTAGGGAGACAGTATGTGTACTTTTACTGATTGGATGTCTCCACCTGGCCTGACTCGTCCTTATATTCTGGGCTCTGTTATTAGGAACTAGCCGACCATATTTTACTGGTTTCCCAGACTTGCTTCTAAGTAAGTTTCTCTGGGGGGAGGGGGGCAGGGTCAGTTTAAGTTTTACTGCACAAACAACAAAATGGCTTTAACCAAGATGGAGTCGCTCTGGCTAAATAGGTCCTTACAATCTGCAAAACATATCTAGGGGTACCTCAGCTTGGTGGTTTCTTCTAAAATTAAGCATATTTTTAACCTAACTCATTAATTCCCTTCTTAGGCATTTTTCCAAAAGAGATGAAAATGTATGTCCATTTGTATGTATGCTAAAATTCTTATGAACAACATTACTCATAATTGCACCAAACAGGAAACAACCCAAATGTCCATTAACAGGTGAATGGGTAAACCATTTGGTATATCCACACAATGGGGTCCTACTCAACAATGAAAAGGAATGAACCACAGATACACAGAACAACACAGATGGATCTCAAAAGCCTTATATTCAGCAAAGGAAGCAAAACTATGAAAGAGCTCTTACTGAGTGATTCCCTAGAGATTATGAAGTTTCCCTTCGTAAGGGGTCTTAGCATCCTCTCTCTCTAGAAAAGGCAGATCTGATCTATGGTGACAGAAAGCAGATCACTGGTTACGGGGGCCAGGGCGGGGTGGGGGGCTGAAGGGCAGGAATTGACTGGGAAGAGACACACAGGAAGTTTCTGGGGTGATAGAAGCGTTCTTTACTGGATCAGAGGGGTAGCAGCATAGGTGTACAAATTTGTTAAAATGCAACAAACTATAAATATAAAATGGGTAAAGTTTACCATACGCAAATGATACCTTAACAAAGCTCATTAAAGTAATGACAGGTCTTAGGGAAATGGTCGATTCGGTGATCACCAAAGTGTTTGACCACTGCCTGCTTGTAAAGACTAGGTCCAGGGCGCCTGGGTGGCTCAGTTGGCTAAGCGGCTGCCTTCAGCTCAGGTCATGATCCCAGAGTCCTGGAATCGAGTCCTGCATTGGGCTCCCTGCTTGGTGGGGAGTCTGCTTCTCCCTCTGACCTTCTCCCCTCTCATGCTCTCTCTCTCTCTCACTCTCTCTCAAATAAATAAATAAAATCTTAAAAAAAAAAAAAAAGACTAGCTCCAAGTCACTGTGCCTCATCAGCAAATAAGAAATACCACCCACCTCATCGTGTCATCCCTTGTGAGTATTAGAGGTGATTCAGGGGAAGACCCCCAAAGACTGTAGTACATGGTAGTTAATGATTGTTACCTTTCATAATCATAGGAGGGGTAAGGTTTCGTAAGGGGTCTTAGCATCCTTTCTCTCAGTCTACTGAGAATCATGAATCCAGCCACACACCCATCCATGCCCCCAGCACCTGTTTATTGAGCATTTGCTGTGTAATGAGCACTGTGATCCATCCTGGTTCAGCAACAAAGAAGAAATGCTGTCCCCTCCATTTGTATTTTACGGCAAGAAAATGATACCGAGCAGGGGCACCTGAGTGACTCAGTCAGTTAAGCGTCTGACTCTTGATTTCGGCTCAGGTCATGATCTCGGGGTTGTGAGATTGAACCCCATGTTGGGCTCCTCTGTGCTCAGCAGGAAGTCTACCAGAGATTCTTTCCCTCTCCCCCCTTCTCTGCTCCTCCTTGCACAGGTTCTCTCTCTCTAAAAATAAATAAAATCTGAAAGAAAGAAAGAAAGAAAGAAAGAAAGAAAGAAAGAAAGAAAGAAAGAAAGAAAGAAGGAAAGAAAGAAGGAAAGAAAGAAAGGAAGAGATCTCTAGAAATAGAGAAGGTTACCAAGGAAAGAATAGACAGAAGATGAATTCCAGTGTGACTAATGATAGGAAGGAGGCTCCAAGGACCCCTGGTCTTAACCTAATCAGGGTCAGAAGATGCTTCCTTGATAAAGGAGCATTTTAGAGGGACCTCAGGGGTGGTGTAGAGTTACTCAGGAACTGGCTCAGGGGGCAGCTTCCAGCAAGCATAGCACAGGCCCTGAGTAGGGAAGGAGCCCTAAGAAGGAGCACTGTGTCTGCTGCCTTTCGTGAATGAGTTGCATATCTGTCCATGGCCCTCGCCTTGGAGGTGGGGATGAGAGCAGGGCGAGCCCAACCTCCACTGGAATTTCCAGGTGTTTGGTCATCTTGGCCATTGGGGACCCCTACCCTACCTCTCTGTCCTAGACCCTGACCTCCCCCACCGCCCAGCATTGAAACCTGACACTCCCCTGGGCCCTCTGAAATCTGTACAGGCCTGGGAACAGCCCAGTTGGAATCCCTTTTGCTTGAGGCCCTCCTCAAGCTCAAAGCATGTTGTACTTCCTGACCCAGAGCTTCCTGCATCCGGCTCAGGTGAACTTGGCAGCTGTCCGTGGCTGGAAACCTGCTTTTCACAAGTCCATTGTCTCTGTGGTGCTGCAGCCCCTGGGGGGTGGGGGGCTGGGGACAGCTGTGTGGAGGGGCTGAGGGGCCAGGGACCGCAGCTGACCAGGAGGTGTGCGAGCAGGGGGAACTTCCCATCCTTCCAGCCCCCATCCTCCTCCGGGAGGCCATTCCTGACCCCCATCCCTGCCCTCTGCAGCAGCTCCCACCCCCCTTCCCCTCGCTGTTCCTCATCTGGCATCAGGCACACTGCCACTAAGCCGGGGTGATGTTGCTGCTGATAAGAAGTAGGGTCAGCATTGACAAGAGTAACAGCAGCAGCCGGCAGCTAGAGAGGCTAAGAGAACAGACTCTGGGTTTAGCTGGATCTGGTCACGCTGAGTCTCAATGTCCTCAGCTGGGAAATGGGTTCAATATGGCATCTGCCTACTTCACGTAGTTGCTGGGGATGACACCGTCCCTAGCATGAGAGCAAGGGCTCAATCAAGGTCATGGATTGCAGCTCTTCTTATGGTTGTGGCTCCAGCGACCATTCAGCAAGGACTTCCCTAGGTCCAGAGAGCCTGCACCACTGCCTCCAAGATCACACAAGCCAACAGGGTGTCGTGGCACCACAACAGGACAACTGAGTTTCAGCAAAACTAAGGCATGGGCTCGAGGTACCACAGTTGGGACCGGAAAAGCCAGCCCCGCGTGGAAGATGCCCCAGCAGACTCTGAGCCCCCAAGGGCGCGCTCCTGCACACACTGGCCGCTGGAGGGCGCTGGGCTCACTAGTCTCTAGGCTCAGACAGCCGGGGCTCATTCCTCCTTCACCCTGAGAGATCCTGGGCCAGGTACTTCACCTGCTTGAGCTCAGCGTCTGTCTTTGGAAGATGAGATAATTGGCCCTACCTCGTAGGGGCTGTGTGGGAGGATGAAGGAGTGAGTGGATGGAAGACAGAGCCCGAGGCTTGGTGCACAGTGGGGCTGATGGGGCAGGTGAAGCAAGGCCAAGCCTGGAAATTCTGGAGGGCAGGCACATTTTTCCCCCCAGATATCATCTCTTTGGCAGAAACTGTTTTCAGAGGATTTGGCAGCAAGATGAAGTTCTATGGGTGACAGAAAATCTCAAACTGGCCTATTTTCCTAAGTGGGGTATTTTTTTCATTTCACATTGGTGTGAGAGGAATGTTCTTGGCCTAGGAGTTGCTGTATTAGGTTCATTCATTTATTTAGGCATTCCCCGTGCATAGGTCACGTAAGACCAACCTGGGGGGCTCTGTATTTGCTGTTCCTTCTGTCTGGATCACTGTTCCCCCAGTGGGCATCTTAGCATTCTAGCTAAGCTCAAATATCTGCCTTCAGAGAGGTCTCCCACGGGCACCCTCTAAAACAAACTCTATCCCTCCCCCCAAGAAACCCCCTGTGGTTTCTTGATGGCCCTTTTACTATTTGACATTGCATTTTAAATGTATGTGTTTGTTTGCTCTCTGTCTCTCCCATCAGATCGTGTACCCCTGAAGTGACAGACCATCTCTAAGCCATTCACTTCTGTATCTCCATGGCCTACCACATATCTGGCATACAGCCGGTGCTCAATAAAGAGTTGTTAAATGGATGGATGAAATACAGTATGCTCTAACCCGAACATTTCCTGAGCACCTATGCTTCTATGGGCTGTGGATATGGAAATAAATCAGATGTAGTCCTTGGCCCCAAAGAGCACTTTGTCTAAGGGAAAGGGATTTTTGACAAACGCCATAGTAAAACATAGTTGGGGAAGCCATTTCCAGCTTCTGCAAGCTTCATATAAGTGCGTGGAAGGAAGGAGGGAGGCAGGACTGTGTGCTGAGAGCCTACTCCATGGCAGGACCTTTCACATGTCACGTCTGACTCAGTTTTCACAATAGCCCATTCTACAGATTAATCATAGGGTGAAATGACGGGGGCAAAAATCAAATTCACAGCAGCACCAGGATGGAACTTGCGTGGCCAGATACTAAACTCTGAGTTCTATTTCCTCTACCACCAAGGCCCATTTTGCTCAAGAGAAAGAAGTTAAGTCCAGCCTAAGGGGGCTCAAACAAAAAACTATATATACCATTTTATATAAAATATAGGCATTTTGTACATAAACTACTCTGTTAAGTATTTTATCAAATACATTCTCATATTTAACATTTTACATTAATATAAAAACTTAGAATATAAATGTAATAATTTATTATTATTATTTATTGATATAACAGCTATATCCAAGAATAGTGGCCTTCAGGCACAGCTGGTTCTAGTATCTCAAACAACATCAAACAACAAACTGGCTCCATTCCCAGATGACCTCTCAAGTCATGGGGGCAAAATGGCTGCCTTCAATGCCTGCCCTCCCAACCCTCAGAACCAAGAACAAGCCCCAAAGAACCAAGTCTTGAGGGAAAAAGAGCATCTCATTGCAGGCCTTGGGGTTGGCTAATCCAGCACACATTTCCATCAGCCTCCTCCCAGCATGGAGGCTGTATAGCCAAATACTGACCTTTCCAGTCTCTCCTACAGCTGGGGTGGGGGGCTCATGACACAGTGTTAGGTGATGAGACAAACTAGGGTCAGCTGGCAGGAGGAGAGTTTGTGTTGCTCCCATAACAGGGGCAGCTGTGGCCAGAGCAGCCCCTCCCCACTTTGTCTTGTCTTGAGCACAAGCCTGGTGTTGGAGCATAGAGCATCCTGCAACCACGAGGAAGGGAGGGCGGGAAACCACATTACCCTTGACATGGCTAAGTTGCTGGACTTCTACCTTCGGACTTCTTCCTAAGAGAGAAAAATAAACCTCTACTGTTTAAGCCAAGGCATTAAATTCCCTGTTACTTGTAGCTAAAAGCATTCCTGCTGCTACACGTCTCTCTCTGTCAAGTCCCCATAAAATCCTTGGGGAGGTGCCCCATTGGCTTCGATGGCATCCTGTTCCCGTTGCTGAGCCAACCATGATGGCCGGCAGGGATGGGATATGCCAGCGACCACTCCAGCCAGCACCCTCGCCCCATAGGCTGGGCATGGGCAGGGACGGATCCCTGGGGAAGTGTGGGGGTTTGCCAGCAGAGGAGGAAATGCTGGCTACACTCCCTCCACCCCAGGATCCGTGGAGACAGCAGACACCTTGCTCTTGGCTTCAGATTTCTTCTGTCATTTCCTGCAACATGGGGCTTGTTCAGCTTCCAGGCTTTTCACTGGGTAGATGGAGGGGATGATAGGGGAACTGTCCAGTTAGGGGATCTTCCTGGGGATAAAGGACAAAGCCACAAAGTCTGCCTTAAATGCAATGCGCACAATGCCCTTTCTGTGCCCCAGGACCAGGCCATGACCTTGCCTGAATACATCCTATCACGCCTCCATCCTTGCCACCCTGAAAAAAGAGGAAGGCAAACCTCTCCCTTCTCATTCCTCTCCCCTCCTGTAAGACTTTGCCTCCAGACAGGTTCAAGTTCAAACCCACCTCCGTCATGTCAGCAGGTGGGCAGCTTCAGAATATTATCTTAACTCTCTGTACCTGCATTTCTAATACAGGGGCTTCAGGGGGCAGAAGGACCCTTCACGGGGGAGGACAGCGTGAGAAAGAGTGGACCAAGTGTCTGGCCCACGGTGGCCCTGTGGCTGGCAGCAATGCCTGGAGCACTTTCCCTGAAAACCCTTCCTGATGATCCCAGGATCCCAGGTAGAAAATCTGCAGCTGCTTGAAGCACGAACCACCCAGTGGGGAGCAAACCCAGGCACATGGCCAAACCATATTCCGTGGCCTCCCTTGCCTGTAGGAGCAGTCACGTGACTGAGTTCCATCCCATGCCACACCTTCCCCTTCCCTGGGCTTGATGCACACAGGCCTGGAGACCTTGGAGCCATGGTACAAGATGGTGGGGCAATGGGATGGAAAGAGCTTGAGTCTTGGGATCATTGCTCGAGAGAGCTGCACACCGGGCGTTCCCGTGTTGGACTTTTGGTGCGTGAGAAATAAACCTCTATGGTATTTGGTGCAGTCACCCTTTGGGCTTACTAACATTGCCCTAACTTATCCGATGCCTGGGGGGTGACCTAGAAAGGCTCATAGGATGGGGGATGCATCTCTCAAGGAGATTCCTCCTCCCAGGACTGCCAGATCCCAGGCATGACATCAAGCCTCGAGTGAGTCAGTGTGAAGACTAAGAACAACAGTAATAATGATGGCAGTTGCTACCCCTTCTTGAGAGCTCTCACCACTTGCCAGCACTGGGCTGAAGGCTGCAGACTCTGATCTCTCTCACAGAATCCTCACGATGACCCAGCAAAAGAAGGCACTGCTGGTGTCAGCCCCATTTTTTGGAAGAGCCCCATAAGGTGTCTGGGGAAGCTTTCCAAAGGGTGGAGTCTTGGGAGGAGCAGCATTTCCCTGACATTAGCCTCCTTTGCCCTTTCGGGGGCTGGGCCCTCCTTCCTCTATGTGCCGGGCATTATTCGTGGGGCTGAGGACACAGCAGCAGAAGAAACAGATGGAAATCCCCGACCTCGTGATGCTGATATTCTCATGGGGAAAACAGGCAATAAACACACAGGCAAATAAACAAGAGGAGTTCATATGAGGACCAGTAACACAAAGACAGTAAGTCAGGAAGCTGCGAGTGGGCCAGGGGAAGACATGGTGCCGTGAACTTGGATGTCAGAGGAAACCCCCACCCCCGCCCCCGACACAGAGTTGAGAGGGAAAGGAGAGAGCCACATGAAGATATGAGGAAAGGTGTTCCTAGAAGAGGGAACAGCATGTGCAAAGTGTGAGTACAAAGGCACCCGAGGCTGAAATGAGCTTGTCCTCAGGGCACAGAGGCGGGCAGGGTGGCTGGAGTGGAGTGAGTATAGGGGGAGGGGTGTGATGAGGTTGCAGAGGAGATGGGACAAACGACAAGTCTGGGTGGGCAGTGGTGGGAGGGGCAGAGGACTTTGTTACAGGGATTCCTCTGGGTGTCAGCTCTGAGGGTGCCCGGAGGGAGGATCGAAAGCAGGAGAGAAGAGAGGGATCTCAGCCCAAATTTACCTCCCCTGCCCCACTTGACTTGTCTTTGTGTTTTCCTTGGCATGGTGGAAGCTACATCCCTTGGGAAAATGAGGCCCAGGCTTGGATCCATAGGCCCTTGGAATGACGGGGGCACACTCCTGCCCTCCTGGAGAGCCTGACGTGGAACAGAGGGAAGGGACAGGCAGCGTTGAGAGAGAGAGGACCCTCACAGCCCCTCCCCTGCCTCTCATTTGCTGTGACCTGTGACCTGGGGCTGGTCACTGACCTTCTCTGGACCTCCCTCTTCTCCCGTTTGAGGATGGGGCTGGTCTGGTTCCACTGTTTCCCAGCTCCTTGTCCTTGGGCAAGCTCTTTAACCTCCTTGTGCCTCAGTTTCCACATGTGCACAGTGAAGATGGCCCAGTCCCCGGGGCTACGGTGAGAAGTCAGGGTACAATGGCCAGAGTGCTCATAACTGCTAGGAATTCCTGTTATTACTATTATTTACCAAAGCTATTGCTTTTGTTATTTTTGTGTTAGCATTAATGCAGATCTGTTCTGAGGCCCTTTCTGGCTTTCATCGTGGCCTGCTTGTTGCCTCAACCTCTCCCCCTCCACCAGCATGAGGGACAGCGTTCACTGACCTCACCAGTGCTCTGTCTGGAGCAGGGCTAGGGACAGGGATTGATGTCCCTCTTGTGGATGGACCCAGCTCCTATCTCCCTTGCAGCTCTCTTGGCCTGGCACCCTTCAGCAGGGACCCAAGCTCTACTCCCTTGAAAAGGATGGTTTCCCACAAGAGGAGAAACCAGGACCAGAAATCATTCCTGAGACCTGAATGACTACTCAGGTAGAATTTTGTGAGAGCCTAGAGAGAGCAGGAAGGTGGCAGGCAGGAGCTAGGGAGGACATGGAGATGGGTCCCAGAGCCAGCTGCCACTCCTGGTCTTCATCAGGGTCCAAGGGACCAGCCTCCCCTCCATTCTTTGTGCTTCCCTGCCCCACCCTGGCTCCTGTCCCATCCTCCCACTGCTTCCCTCTCCTCTCCTGAGAGGATGGTCCTTCTGTCCCTCCATCCTGCCTCAGCCGCTGGAGAGCAGCCACCTGGTTTCTTGATGCCCCACTTGTTAAAATGCAGAAGGTGCCTTGGTCCAAAAAACGTGGCTAGGTCCTAATCGCTCCCAGCCTTCTTGGCTGCACAGCCTCTGGCTGCTGGCTGCCCTCATCTAAGACTGAACAGGACTTAGAGACAAGGGAGCAGAAGCCAGAGTGGACCACAAGCCGGGCTTCAGTCTCCTGGTCCAGGGCAGGCCCAGAAGGGGTGTGAGGGGAGGGTGCGGTGGGCAGCTCATTGGTCCCTCCCTGGGCTTCCATCCCTCCATCTGCAAAATGGGGCCAATAAGGGAAGAGTTCATGCTGAGAACAGTGCCTGGTCCACTGTAAGTACTTGATAAATCCTCTGTAAGACTTTGGCCTTCAGACTCCCACTATCCCCTCACATGGCTTTCCCCCGCTATCCCACCGCGTCCTTGGAGACCACCCTTAATTGGACACTTGAGGCCACAGCCGAGGGGAGGAACTTCCGATTGTCCTCTTCTCAGCTCTACCCCAACACTCAGCAGACCCAGGAGCTCAAAATGCCTTTGCCAATGTTGGCTAAGCCCCCTCCATGCACTGGGCTCTAAGATGCATGGTGTTCTTTGTTTGTTTGTTCCTATAAAACAATGATCGATTCAGTGAAAGAGGTTCTAAAAGGGTGTCCAGCCATGAGTTAAAACTGGCTCCTGGCCCCTTCCCACCCCTCCCTGACTATGCACAGACAGCCCAGGCGCCCTGCATGCATGCTGCCCTCCAGCACCCTTTGTCCACTGCACAATGGGACCCCGGCGGAGCCCGTCAGCAGAGCAGCCCTGCGTCAGGCTTTTTCATCACTGCATAGTTGGCCACAGTGTGGCAGGGCCACCGGCAGTGGGGCCCATGCTCCTGATGGATTCCTGGGCTGCGGCCCGGGTCTTTCTGTTTCTAACAGGGCTGCAGGGAAAGCCCTCATCTGCGCGGCTCTTTATCCACATGGGGACTATCTCTAAGACAGATTGCTGGATGTGAGCTGACAGATGGCATGCGCTCTTTATGTGTGGGGTGCCGCCACATTCCACGTCCCTGGAGGCTCTTCTCCACCTGCACATTCACTGCCTCACTCCCCCGTCCTGGTAGTCCCCAGCCTGCTTGCCCCCTTCATTTTCTTGTTCCTTTGGAGGCAACCAGAGGGCTGAGCACCCTCTCCTGGCAATCCTCTTGCTGCTCGTCTCTTGGTCAGCCAATCCTGGTTGAGATCAGCATTCATCTCTATCCAAGGGGACTGTATCACAGGCACCCACAGGAACTGGGGATCAGTGGGGAGGAACTTTGGGTCCACAGAGGCAGTAGAGGGAGAGCTTTGGAGTGGGGGTTCTGGAGACAGATAGCCCAGGGTTTGAATCCTGGTATGCCCTTTGCTGGCTTTGTGACTTAGGGCAAGTTACTCAACATCTCTGAGCCTCAGCTGCATTATCAAAAAAGCCCAACCAATAGAAGCAACTAGCTCAGACAGTGGTTGTGAAGTTTGGATGAGTTAGTACATACTCAGTGCTTCGAGCAGCACTGGGCACATTAGCTGTTGATATTGTTTGGGCCCCTGTAGTATCATAATGAAACCCAGAGGGGGCATGAGAAGATAATCGCAGTGACTGTTTATGGAGGACGGACTGTGCCAAGTGATTTGCATGAACCGGCTTATTTAATCCTTCCAGCTGGGAAGCCTGAATCGCAGAGAGGTAAAGGGACACGGAGGCCCGAAACTGGAAACCCACCGCCTGCTGCTCCTGGGACCTTATTCAGGTCCCAGTGGGGAGGGTGGCTGGCGTGAGGGTGGCCTGGCCCGCCTGGGAAATGGGATTTCCAGGGCTGGAGCCGAGGCCATAGCACCAGTCTTGATGAGGAACAGATGCACACGGAGTCCGGGGCCCCGCCCACCCCTCCTCTGCAGCCCAGGATGGGGGGTGGCGATAGCTTCCAGATGGGCCTGGCTCTGAGCAGCCCCTCGAGTGATCCCATCTGGTTCCCCGTGGAGCAGAGCTTTGGGTCTCCCTCCTCCCTTGCTCTCAGCCCCTCTGGTCCTGGCAGATACCTGACAAAGTACCTTGCTTTGGGCCAGACGACCTGGGGAAGGTCATGCGACCTGGGGAAGGTCTGCTTTGCTCAGAGCATCAGTTTCCCCATCTGAGAAACCAGCATTCTCCATGAAGCTGGCCGGGAGAGCTGTTGTGTACTGGGAAAGCTGAGAAGGAGCAGGAGAAGATTTCTCAAACTGTGGCCATGGGATCAAATCTCCCAGACCAGGCACCCCTGGAAAAGTGGGGCTTTTTAAGTTGGTTTTACTTTTCTGTTTGAATTTATTTTCACACTCTGCAATACATAGCCATAGTACAAAATCTCAAAGGTACAAAAGGGGACAGAGGGAAAAGTGAGTCTCTCTCCCACCCCTGTCCACCAGACACCCAGACCACCCCCCTTCCCTAAGGCAACCCTTGTCACTAATTCCTTGTGAATCTGTCCAGAGATATTTTATGTGCATGCTGGAAATACACATGGGAATTTTTCCCCCAATGATGGCAAATTTCACACCCTCTTCTGTACTCTTTTTGTTATTTGATAACACACTTTAGAGATCTTTCTACTTCATTCCATAAAGAGTGCCGCCTACCTTCTGACGTCCTAAGGCGAGGAGAGCCAGACATCAGACAATTGCTCAGAATGGGCACTGACCAATTAGGATGGAGCCCAGCGGCCGCGCAGGCAGGCGTACTGGTGGCTGGTGGCCCGAGCCAGCCCTGCGCCTGCGCAGTGTTTGCATTGAGCGGATGTGCCCCCGCGCAATTCACTAGCCTTCAAGTGATGGCATGTGGGCCGCTTCTAATGTTTTACTTTTTCGATCAGGGTTGCAAGGAATACCCATATTGCACATTTGTAGGAGGGTAGAAGGTAGGATGATTTTCTGGAAGTGAAATGGCATTCTACATCCATATGTTAAAAAAATTATTTTAGCTCCTATCGCACACTATACATAAGAATTAACTCGAAATGGACCCTACAGCTAAATGTCAAACCGAAATCCATAACATCCAGACCAAAACCTTAGATCAGGCAAAGATATTGTAGACAAGACACAAAAAGCCTGAACCATGAAAGACACAAAAAGTCTGGACCACGAAAGAAAAAAACAAATGATACATTTGACTTGATCAAGATGTAAAACTTCTTTTCTCATGACGCCGTTAAGAAAATGACATGACAAGCCACGGATCGGGAGAAAATGTTTGCAAAAGTCATATCTGGTAAAAGACTTGTGTCCAGAATATATTTAAGAGCTTTCACTACTCAATTAGAAGACAAATAGTCCAATAAGAAGTGAGCGAAAGATTTGAGAAGACGCTTCCTCAAAAAACAGATATGGCTCATGAGCACAGGAAAAGATATTTGACAGTATCAGAAACACCAGTGAAAGCCAGAGGGAGGTGCCGCGGCACACCTTCAGAAATGGCTAAAATGGAAAAACAAGGGATTATACCCAGCGCTGGTCGAGGAAGCCCAGCAACGGGAACTTAGGAAACATTTTGGTGATGTCGTAGAAAGCTAAACATGTACTTACCACACGACCCAGCCATCCCACACTCTTGCATTTATCCAGTCGAAAGGAAAACTGTGTCCACACACAAAAATCATACGCAGATGCTTAGCATAGCTGTTCTCATAATCACCAAACGCTGTATAAACAGTTGTCCCGTAGGCGAACAGGATACATGTGGAATACTAACGGGACAATAAAAAGGGAGGAAGTATTGATACATACAGAAACAGAGATGCATCTCAAAGGTGTGCGAGGAAAGCAGCCAGACTCAAAAGGTATCATACTGTAGGATTCCATGTATAGGACTTTCTGGAAAAGGCAAAACCATTTGGACAGAGAGCAAGCCAGTTGGTGTTCTCTGGGAGCACGTGGGAGTGCGGGGGAGACCAAGTGTAGAAGGGTGTGATGGATTGATCTAGAGCATGATTGTGGGGGTGGGTACTGATAGACGTTCCAGCTGACCTTGAACAACACAGGCTGCTCACATATGTGGGATTTGGGGTAAATACGGTGCAACCCTATAAATGTATTTCCTCTCCCTTATGATTTTGTTATTACATTTTATTTTCTCTAGCTTTATTGTAAGAATACAATATATTCTATATACTGTATATAGCATACAAAGTAGGTATTCACTGTCTATGTTGTCTGTAAGGCTTCTGGTCAACTGCAGGCTATTAGTAACTAAGGAGATTTTTTTTTTTACTGCACCAGCCTCAGTGCCCTAAACCCCAAGTTGTTCCAGGTCAACTGTATACATTTGTCAAAACACAATGAGCTTTACATCTCAGAGGGATGGATTTTTCTACTGTAGTAAATTATATTTAAATAAGCCTTATATTTAAGAAAACCATATGTCTGTCTGTAAATATGATGACTATTCCGAATGCCCCACAGAGGTAGAGGCTGTATGGGTCCCTTTGTCCACCCTCATAATATGAGAGTAAGGGCCAGGATTTGAAGGACCAGGAGGGGGTTGGGGAGTGGGGCTCAGTGACCAGACTGGGGGCTGTCTACTGGGGCCTTGAGGGCAGTGGCTGCTGCTTGCCAAGTAACACCGGATCTCACTCCCAACCAGAGCCACCTTGGGGTAATTCATTCATCCCTTCAGCAGTGGCTAGGACCCACCCTGTGTCAGAGTGTGACTGGGAACTGGGGACCCAGAGATGAGTCAGATCCAGGCTTGAGCCTCACAGGGCCCTGATCTGGGCAAGATACACATGGAGTCAGGGACAACACAGTCATGTTGGTGCAGAACTCATGGAAGAGGCACCTGGCCTGCCTGGAGGGCTGTCAAGGAAGTCTTCCAGGAGGAGGCAGAGTCAGAGCAGAAACCTCTAAGGTGGTTGGGTTCATCAGGTGAAGAGGAGAAGAAGGGGGCTCCAGGTGGAGAGCACAGTTGTGTGAAGGAGGTGAGGGGTATGGTCAGGGTTGGGGAGTCCTCAGGGATGGTTTACTCACTCTGCAACCATGGGCCCCACACGTGCAGCCAATTTCCTCATTAGAAGAATGGGGCCATAACCTCAATCTCCCCAAGTGGTTGAGATGATTCAAGATAAAGTATATCAAGCAGCCAATGCACAGTGACGTCTGCAACAATGACGGGAGGAAGAGGGGGAAGAATATTTGGGGGTCAGGAGGAGGGGCTATTAGGAAAGTCTGGTGGTAGCCCAGTTGAAACTGGCTCAGACCCAAAAAGGAAGTCCTCATGCTCTCAAGTTCAGGGATATTGCCTCAAAGGAAACAAAAGTCCATTATCAGTCCTTTATTGACTCCTTAGTGTGAATTTTCACACCCCTCCTCCTACCAGTATTTCTTTTGTTGGAATCTGCATTTTTTTTTTTTTTTAAGTAGGCTCCACATCCCAGCATGGAGCCCAGTGCAGAGCCAGAACTCATGACCCTGAGATCAAGATCTGAGCTGAGATCACGAGTCAGACACTTAACTGACCGAGCCACCCAGTCGCCCCTGCATTTTAAGCTGGGTCTCTGACCAGGGGATAGAGTGTTTGTCCCTTGAGGTCAGCCCAATTCCCATTCCCACTTGCTACCTCCTAGCTGGAGCGGTAATTAGTTCTGGAGAATGAAATGCCAGCAGAAGTCTGCTATGTGTGTGAGGTAGGGGTGGGGGGACGAGAGAGATGGGAAGGAGCAGGGAGTCTTCTGGGAGAGCTTTCTTGGCACATATGTAGCTTCTTTCTGCTGTTGCCTCTTTCTTCCTGCCTTGAATGTGTGTGCAGAGGTAGCCATCTTGCAACCATGAGGAGAAGTTCAAGAGAATCACATTCTTGACATAACTGGATCACTGAACCAACACCAGCTGCCACCAACCTCCAGACTTTAATATTATGTATTAATATTAATTATGTATTAATATGTATTAATTAACTATGTATTAATATTAATATTAATATTAAGCAAACCATTATTTGCAGAGGGGTAATTTGTAAACACTGGACAATTGGCATGACCATTCATGTGTGTGCTGCGTGCATATTCATCTTGCTTATTTGTTGACGCCTCTATGAATTTGGGTTTTTCAGTGCTTACAGTCGAATCATTCCCCACTTAACAGAGTCTTAAACAATTAGGGGCTTATTTTCCCCATGTAATGGAATATGGGAGGTCAGTGGCAACTGGTAAAGTTTCAGTGGTTCAACAAAGCCAGGGCTGACAGCTTTACTCTCTTGGTCTTTCCCTCAAATTTGTCACCTCATGGATGTAAGATGGCTGCTGCAGCGCCAGACATTATGTCTACACTTAAGGCAGGAGTTAAGTGAGGCAGGAAAGGATAGTTCCATCTACTTCCTTTTCAGCAGACCTCCACTGAGGCCTCATTGGCCAGAATTGTATCAGATGGCCACTTGTGGCAACACTGGAGTCTGGGAAAGTGAGTATCTGGGAAAGCCAAGAAGAAAATTGTGTTCAGTTAGCAAGGCAGAAGTGGGGGATGGTATTTGGTAGGCTGCGCCCAATATCTGTCACTCTAGTGTCAGGAGCAGATGGAGAGAGATTGTAGAAGTTATCCTAGAATTCATTAATTTTTTAACAGAAGTGTAATTTACATACAGTGAAATACACAGAGTTTAACTGTACAGTTGGATGAGCCTAGACAAATATATCCTTCAATGGCACCACCAACTGGAACGAGTTATAGGACATTCTCATCACCCCCCACCAAATTCCCTTATGGCATTTGAGAAGGAAAGACAAGGAGGTATTCGGGATGAAGAGTCTTTGCAAGTGGCCACAGGATTCAGGATGAGTGGCTCTTCTGTTTGAAGATGGGAAACCCCTCTGGCAAAGGGCAGAGATATAGGGTGACAGGGTGGATAGGGAGCTAGTTGGGGTAAGGGGCCTTCCTAGTGCGGAATGGACAGCACAAGAGACTGCTAAACAGTGCAGGTTAAAACTCAAGCTCCCGGAGCTGTGTGACCTCAGACAAGGGATGGAATCTCTCTGTGCCTCAGTTGTCTCCTCTGTAAAATGGATACACTGACAATTCCTTCTCTACAAGGCTATCTGGGGAGGGAACGGCACCTGGCACAGAGGAAGCACTCAGATAGTGATGGATCTGGTACCCCTTGATGCCTCCCTTCCTTCCTTCCCTCTTTCATTCATTCCACGAATCTTGATTGGCTCTCTACCATGCACTGGCTGCTCTTCAGCGGGGCACAGGAGGGGCTGGCTGTGCTCTGTGCAGACATGGCCCCCGTGCAGAGTCTGGTGTAGAAGACAGTTACAGGTAAGGAGGGCAGTCATAAAGAGGTCAAGACTTAGACAGACGAGATCATTTTGTTTTATTCTATGATTTTCCCTTTTAGAAAGGCAGACTGCCACACGCAGAGTCTCATTTAGTTGTGTCCTGGAAGCGTGACTAGCCTACCTTCGCCTACAAATGGACCTCGAGAGCTTGTTTGGAGCTTCCGGCAGTGGAGTGCAGCTCCTCTGTGTCCTTAACGGAGGAATGGGCTTCCTCCTTTGGGGAGGGTCATCCTCTCAGACCCAGGAAGACACCCCTTCTGGAGGGACACGTGGGGAGCCGTGAGGGAGAAGGGGACACTGGCCAAGGCAGCCAGGTCAGCCGAATCAACAGTGCTTATGATCAAAGGGGAGACAGATGTCTCGGGTGCCTGGGGGGCTCAGTTGGTTAAGCGTCTGCCTTCAGCTCAGGTTGGGGACCCTGCTTTTCCCTCTCCCTCTGCTGCTCCCCCTGCTTGTACTCTTTTTTCTCTCTCTGCCACATAAATAAATAAATAAAATCTAAAAAAGAAGGAAAGAAAGAAAGAAAGAGGGAAAAGAAAGAGGAAGCCATGTGGAGATCCAGATCTAGAGGGAGAGCATTCTGGGCAGAGGGTTAGGGATAGCAAGTGCAAAGGCCCTGAGGCCAGAATGAGATTGGCAACTTTCAGGAATAGATGAGGCCAGTGTAGCTGGAGTGGGCAAGGAGGACAGGTCAGGAGACAAGGTCAGAGAAGGAACATGGGCTGATTTGGCAAGGACTCTGTGGCCATGAGGAGTATGGATTTTATTCTAGGAATGGAGAAACATCTAGCTTGCACCAGTCCTGACATAGGGCAAGATGCCTTCCGGATCCTTGTTCCTGGTATGTCCTGGCCTCCTGCTTCCTCCTCCACTGGGCAGCTTGGCCATCCTGATTTCTCCTTATGCCTCCTTATGCCTCCTGCCCTGGCCCATCTAGCAATGAGATCCACCCTTCCCAAGCCCCCTTTACACAGGTTCCCAAGTCCTCGTGAGGTTCTCTTGCATGTTGTTGGGTTAACTAAGCCACTGCCCTTGACCACAGGCCCCTGAGATCATGAAGGAAACAGCACAGTCATTAACTGAGTCAAAAATGAATGCATTATTGTTGTTGCTAGAGGGGCAGGCCAAGGTCGGGGGCTCCACCTCTTACCCCTGGGCCTGAACCTCCGTGGTAGCACGGTAACATGGGGGAGAACGTTACAAACAAAATGGGAATCAATGCTCCTACACCCTCAGCGGTCATCAGAGACATGAGGAGTTCACAGTGAAGAGGCAGACCTCCTTTCCCTGCACCAGTTGGGCTGGCACAAATGAGACAGCCTGGAGCTTCGTGGAGTTAGCAAGGGTGTGGCAGACGGGAATTCTGTGTTCTGCTGGATGTTAGGACTGGTGCAGGACCCAGGGATGGTAAGCAGGAAGCTGCCAGTGGTCCAGCCACCATCGCCCTGTGTGTGTAGCCCAGAGAAATTCTCCAGCAGGCCTGGGAGGGGGTCCAAAGAGGCAATGATGACTGCAACACAGCTGAGGAAGGGAGCTATGTCTAATGCCAGGAGGAGCAGGCCACGGCGGGCGCAGAAGCAATACAACTGGTTCTAAGAAACAGCAGGTGGATGCGAGGGGGAAGGAGACAGAAGGGACTCTGGCTCAAATCCATTTCTGTAAATAAAAACATGCAAATCCAAGGATTCATGCACAGGAAAGGACACAGAATGGACTTGTGAGAGTGGATACCTGGGCAGGAAGGGAAGGGGGAAGAGCAGGGGGCATCAAGAGGGAAATTAAATAAAATAAGAGAGGGGTTTACCTGACTTGAGAATGAGTAACTCGACTCTTTAGGCAGCCACAGCCTTACCAAAAAATAAATAAATAAATAAATAAATAAATAAATAAATAAATAAATAAAATAAAAAAGGAAAAGGAGATAAAATGGGGATGGGGATGGTAAAAGGCAACCAGTGTAGGGCCTTCCTCCAGTGGGGTAAAGTAAGTGGAGTGCTCCCAGTGGTATCTGGCACACAGTAGGGCTTCAGAGGTAGGAGCCCTGCTATCCTGTTAGCCTGGCTCCTCCAGCTTCCTGGATAGTGCTGCCCTCTCCTGGCCAAAAGAGTTACAGCACCCAGGCCATTCCCCAGGGTATCAAACAGAGGGTGTGAAAGGAGGGAAGAGGACTGAGTCGCCCAAGGAAGGGAACTTCTACTGGGAAGAGACAGTCAATTAGGTAAAGCTTCCTGGAGGAGGAACAGGACAGACACAATTTTAAAAATTGTATTTATTTATTTATTTGACACAGAAGACAGAGAGAGAGATCATGAGTAGGCAGAGAAGCAGAGCAGGTGTTGGGGGGTGGGGAGCAGGCTCCCCGCTGAGCAGAGAGCCCTATGGGGGGCTCGATCCCAGGACCCTGAGATCATGACCTGAGCTGAAGGCAGAGGCTTAACACACCAAACCACCCAGGAGCCCCAGGACAAATATGATTTGGAGTGAAGGAGATTGATAAGCAAATGAAGGGATGAATGGAGAGACAGTATCACAAGCTACCAATGTGAAGCCCTACTACGTACCCTACCACAACCCCTACCATTTCATCTTCCACCACCCCGGGGAATGGGTGCTATTGTCTTTGGCCACATGTACAGTTGCAGAAAGGGAGACTCAGAGGGTAAAGTGATATGCCAGTCAGTGTATTCTATATCTCCTATTTTGCCGTGGACCTGGGAATTCTGGTGAGCTTGCGCACAATTCATTCCTGCGCGTTGGTGTCTGGACCATATCTCAGCAGAATGTCACTCTAGGTTTTCATACGGAGTGGACATGGAACCTGCATGAACAGGAGAAAGCTCACGGGATCCCTGCTCTTTGGCAGCTAGGACACCCCAGTTGGGGAATAAAAATGGGCCTCTGTCCTCAAGCTCAGCGCCGTGTCTCCAAAACCATTTCCGAAAAATGTTTATGCAAAGCCATGTGAATCTTTCTTAAGTGTATTTAAAGTCCCGTTTGCAAAATGTCTCCAAAGAATTTCATTTTTATTTTTTGAACTTGGTAGTATATTCCCATGTCTTACTGGTCAAAAGGAGCAAAAGAGGACAGCAAGTCTCTTTCCACCTGCTCCCATCCCAGCCCCTTTGAAGACTGCCCACGGTTCTGCAACTTGCTTTTCTCCATTCATCATGCATCTTGGCCATTGCTCAGAGTCCTACGTCAAACCCTTCCTCAAGACCTCTTCTCAGCTGCATGACGTCCCATGGAGCGCTATGCAATTAAAGGGGTCTCCTGCAGAGGTTTGGGATGTTTCCAGTTCTTTGTGATCAAAACCACTGGCCACAGGGAACAGTTGTGTGCCACGCACACTTGTTGTTCTGCACGCGGGTGAGGCTAATCAGAGGATAAATCCCTGGAAGTGGATGGCTGAGCGCCGGGGAGGAGTGTGTTTTCATCTTAATACACATTGTCGATTCCCCTTCTCTAGAGGTTGGGCCGTGCTCCTCCCCCTAGGAAGGCAGGAGAGAGCACCAACTCACCCACAGCCGGGCCAAGGCCCTGTGGTTTCAAAATCTGGCTCTCTGCCACTCAGGCAGGTTAAACAGGGTCACTCTGTGTGATTCGATTGTCATTTAATTTCAGGGAGGTGGGCCATCTTTTCTGTCCTGTGTGTGTAAGAGCCATTTGGAGTTCCTTTTCCAGATGAAGCTTTTTTTGCTGTCCGGGAGCAACCCAGAGCAATCAGAGCAATGGGGCTGTTGGTGCATCTCTCATGGGATGTGGGTCTTCCAGGGGTGGCATGAGATGTGCCCCTCCCTGGGGGGTGGGGGGGACGCAGAAAGTGGCCACCTGGTGGAGGGTGAGGTTTTTGAGTTCCCACTCCTGCTACCTTTCTCAGCCTTGGATTCCCCATCTGTTAAAAGTAGGGATAATAATAAAATCTACTTCTGAGGGCAGGATGGAGGAGGAATGTAAGTTTTTAATGTGAAATTCCCGATACAGTTTCAGGCTCAGATTTAGGGATTAAGAAATGATTGTTGAGTGAATAAATGAAGTAGATCTTACAATAAAAACCTTTATTGAGCAGTTACTGTGTCTTAACTCTCATATGTTACTAAAACTGAATTAAATCTCACAGAGACACCATGAGAGATACTCCTCTTATCCCCTTTTATGGATGAGGAAACTGAGGCACACAGAGACGTACAGGATTTTGGCCAAGGGCTCGGAGCTGGTCAGTGGTGCATATGACATTTGTGACTTTGCTGTGTGGCTCTTCCCTGCCTCTTCCCTGCCCTCTGCCTTAGGAGAGTGACTCCACTATCAACCCCCAGTCCAGTTGTCTATTGCTGTGAAACTAACCTCTCCAACCTCAGGAACATAGAGCAACACCCATTTTATTACATGTGTGGGTTCAGACAGGGCAGAGTGGGGCCAGCTTCTCTCGGCTGGGGTGTGAGCTAGGAGGACAGCAGCTGGGGGTGGGACAGGCTGGGTGACGGCAGCCCATTCCCAGCCAGCTTCTTCAGCCCCAGGTCTGGCTGGCTGATCTGTGCCACCTTGTGGATGGTGGGTGGCTGGTTGAATGGACCACTATGGGTGAGGCTGGGAGTCAGAGAGCAAGGTGGGGGAGCAGCAGACCCCAGGTCTGAGTCTTCTGGTCCCCCAGTTGGGCAGCCTAGGAGGTTTGCAAATTCTGGGCTTGGCACTCCCATGAGCAGCTTCTGCTCCAGGCATTTGCATGTGCTGTTTCCTATAGCTGGATCCCCCCAACCAATGTCAGTCTTCAGTTCTCAGCCTGCCTAACTGGTCCTGAATGAGATGCTCTCTGAGGGCTCCAACACCCCCCCCCCCCAGGCTGGAGACAGATTAACTGTCCCTGATACCAGATCCTCTCCTCTGCAGGATGCCTTATTGCACCATTGTAACTGACTTGAGTACAGACGGAAAGCTCCAGGGACAAGACCTAGGTGTTTATCACTGGCAGCCTGCACAGTTCCAGGCACCCCGCAGCCCCTTTGTGTATATTTACTGAACAGATGATGAGATGAGACTGGTGGATTTTGAATGGCTTTTTTTTTTAAGATTATATTTATTTATTTGACAGACAGAGATCACAAGTAGGCAGAGAGACAGGCAGAGAGAGAGGGGGAAGCAGGCTCCCCGCCGAGCAGAGATGTGGGGCTCGATCCCAGGACCCTGGGATCACGACCTGAGCCCAAGGCAGAGGCCTTAACCCACTGAGCCACCCAGGCGCCCCAAGATTTTGAATGGCTTTAACTTGTGCCTCTGTCTCCTTTTGTGTAAGTGAGCTTGCAGGCAGAGCTGCCATGAAGCTGCAGGAGATGAGCGCTGGGACCGGCAGGCGGGCACATAGGAGAAAGTCAGAAAGATGACCTGTAGGGAGGGGAGAGAAGGAAATGAGCCACTTCCCTTAGAGCCCTTAGCCCCCTCAATACATTTAAGATGTTCTTCTTATTAATCATTATGATCATTACTGTTGTTTTGTTATTACAAGAACGCACATTTCCTGAGTCTGAGGGACCACACAGGATCGTTTGAAATGTTCCTGTAAGTGAAAATGGGAGAACTTTAACTCCACGAGTCCCTGGAGGCCCGGGGGCCGGGAAGTCTTGGCAGGAGGTAGGAACTGCTGCAGTCAGGGTGATCTGCTGTGGGATGTGGGACTCGGGTCCTCCCCTGAATCCACGTCCCCTCTGTGGCTGGGGAGGGAGCCAGAGTCCTGGAGCCTCTTTGCTGTAAATGCCACTCGGCAGAAGCCACCATCACAAAGGTTCTTGTTCAGCCTGAGGCGGGAGGCAGCCTCTCCCCGTCATCCACCCCCACGGACCCTGCGGAGAGAGAGAAACCAGCCAGCAGTCCCCGCCCCCAATTTCTGAAAAGGGCGTGGTTCCTAGCCAGGCTGCTACATTGTTCATAGTTGGGCAGCGCCCCCTAGGGACAGGAGGTGGGAAGGAC
This sequence comes from Mellivora capensis, assembly GCA_004024625.1. Classification (NCBI taxonomy): domain Eukaryota; kingdom Metazoa; phylum Chordata; class Mammalia; order Carnivora; family Mustelidae; genus Mellivora; species Mellivora capensis. Next base: position 45,890 of record PISX010010420.1, on the reverse strand, counting down.
ATGCAGGCAGAACTGGGGACAGAGCAAGCAAGCTCTGGGGTGGGGTGTCTGAAAAGAGAGCCATCTCGTGGCCTCTGGAGCCGGGGTGGGAGGTTGGGGGAGGGTTGAGCAGGGAGCTCTCAGCATGCGCCAAGCTGTGTTTGCTCCCTCTGGAATAGCATCTGGCCAGCCCCAAGCCTCGGTCTGGGCTCTGTCCCTCTCTGGCTGGGTGATTCTGGCCAATTTCGAAGATTCTTTCTGAGCTTCACCTGTAAGAGACAGTAACATGGGAGGCTCTCCTTCGCAGTAAGGTGGCCTGACCCTCCAGAGAACGTGGGAGAGGCTGGGTGAGAAAGGTTTAGGAGCTGGAGGGAACGTCTGAGATCCAGTTTATAGGCCCTCAAGAAACTTAATCTCCTAATTTGAAACCTTAAAAAAAGAAGGACAACCTTGTCCACAGTCCTTATCTGAGAACGGAGGACCAGGCCCCTGAGGGAAAGAACATGGTTTGGGGATTGCAGGAGGGGAAGTTTCCTCTCCCATCTTGATTTCTGGTGGACGTTAGAACCTCCAGCATCCTAGAATTCAAATCTCACCAGAAAACATACTAGAGAAGAGGTCTATATTTGGAACCCTATAGAATTGGATTGCAGAGGCTGGAGGTCAGAAGCAAAAAGGCAGATGCCTCTGACTTGGGCCTGAGCACTGCCACTGCAAGGCCCCCAAGAGAGCCATCGTCTCCACTGAGCTGGTCCTGGAATGAGTAGTTAGCACTCGCTGTCTGCCCCCAAAACTTGTTCACAATTAGTAGGCCTGGGTTAGGATGCTGAAATCTGAATTTTTGACAAGCGCCCCAGGGATGCTGTTGGACCACCCAGATTTGGGCAATGGATATAATCTAGTCATGTCTCCTCTTCATCCATCAAACTGGGGGTGGGGGGAGGAGGCCTGAGGTCCAGAAATAAAAAGGGACTTGGCCTAGAGCCCACAGACAGCTGGTGACAGGCTGGGACTCAAACCCTGGCCCCCAGGGCTGAGGCCACTCTCACCAGCAGTGAGATCATCATTCAGATGGCTCCTCGGGATGGTTACATCTCCTGGGTGTCCCTGGCCCTGTGGACATGTCATCCAGGGCACAGATAGTTTCCTGGGGCCACATCTGTGATTTATGGGGCCGAGAGGCCTTGGGTGGGGAGCACAGCGCTGCTGTCATCAACCTGTGGCTAAGCCCCCTTCTTGAGAGGACCCTGGCTATGAGGGCTGAGGGTCCCTCCTCTTCTTTCAGTGTCCCCTTCATCCTCAACCCTCCCTTCATCCTTGCAGCCCTGAGCATTCCAGGGAAAACCGCCTGGGGTGGTTTGAGATTCACTTATTCCAAACACATCAGCGTCATGGTTTTATAACACCTGCCCCATGCCCAAGAAGCACTTGCACATTTCTTTTCTCTTTATTAAAAAAAAAAAAAAAGATGGGGTCTTGAAACAACAACAATAGAGCATTTCAGAGGCACAAACTTTTGCAGGAGAAGCTGGTGGTCTGGCCAGGCAAGGAAGGGCAGCAGCTATGAGGGTGGGCCTGGCGGGTGTGTGTGTGTGTGTTGGCGGGGGAGGGTCAAGGGATTGTGCCAGGAGAAAGGGAAGCCTGAGGGTAGGCACTTCTTGGGGGTGGGGGGTGTGCTACCTCATCACCTTTAACCTCTCTTCCAGCCTGCAGACCCACCCCCCTTCCCCAGGCCACCCTGGGGCCCCCTGGGCCTCAGGCCCCCAATGCTTCTAGCTGCTGGAACCTTCTGAGTTGAGGCCAGCTGGTCATGCCAAGGCAAATTGGGAGCACCCCTTCCCGGGGACTCAGGGAGGCCGAGGAGGAGGGGCTAGGTACTGTGATGCTAGAATGACAGGCAGTGAGAACAAACTGACTTCTGAGCTAAGTCTTATTTGAGACTCCCCGATGTTCTTCTCGATGTTCTTCATGCCTGGTGTGTGTGTGTGTGTGGGGGTGTCCCAGTGAAATGCAAGTGCTCAGGGTTCTCTGGGGGTTTGGGGGATGGAGGAATCTTCCCTTGCTTCTGACCCTTCCCTTGCTCCTTCTTTTATCACCTCCCCAAAGGCCCCCAAAGTTTCCTGTGGGTGTGCTGCGCTGGGCAGCCAATAAGTAGAAAGCCTAGCACCTGGGTTTCCTGGGTGACCTTGGGCAAGTCCCTTCTTGGGCCTCAGTTTCCCCATGGGTACAAGGGGCAGGAAGCACCAGGGTGGGGAATAGAGCAGCTTGGATAATCTCAAAGCTCCTTTCTGCTTCCATGGCCTCTTCTGGGCTGGGCCAGTGGTTCCCCCAGGGATGATAGTCCTGTCGGAAGCAGTGCTTGGACCCTCAAAGGACAAGGGAATACAGTCAGTTTGGGAAGAAGGGGGCCGGGAACCATGAGGGAGGGCAGTCATGGAGCACCGAGGCTAAACTGTGGCCACAGGCAGGCTCAGGGCTGGCTATCCAGCCAGAGGCCCCATCTATGTCCACACAGGGAATGGGGAGCCCCCAGAGCCTCTTCCTGGGGGTTCACATGGGAGCTGGTGACCAAAGGCTGTGGAGATGGCCTCCAGGGATTGGCCTAAGCAGGGGGCACTGGCAGCCCTGGATTCTGGGGTCTCCTCTGGAGCAGAAGCAGGGTCCTCAGGACTCTCACAGCCTGCCTGGACGGCGGCCTGGGCCCCGCCCTTGGAGACCCCTTCTCTGTGAACGGGAGTCCCAACAGGGCCAGGGAAAGGCCTAGAGAAAGATGTATGCTTTCTTTAAGAAGTAGAGAGAGCAGGACACAGGAAGAACAGGAAAGAAAGCAGGAGAAAAGGAAAAGAAAGGCAGACAGATAAAAGGTTAAAGAGAAAGAAGGGAAAGAACAGGAGGGAGGAGAAACGGAAGGAAGAGCAGAAATAAAGGAGAGCTGGAAAGGCAGGACACAGGGAGGAAGGGAAGGGTGGGGAGAGAGAAGGATCTGGTCCCAGCGGCCGCAGCAGGAGAGGGTGGCGGTGTGGGGGTTGGAGGGCTGAGGGGTTGAGGGGTTGCAAGCTGCAGGAGGGTGGGAGGGCTGCGGGCGGCAAGCCCGGGGTACTCCTCAGGCCGGTGGGCTGGGCCTCACGTCCAGCGTGCGGTCCTGCCTCCTGTCCTTGCGTGGGCGCCGGTCTCTCCGCCCCTTCTTCTGGCTGGGGTTCCTCCCTGCACCAAGAGCACAGGGCATTGTGTCTGAGCCCATCGCGGCCCAGCCCCGGGAAGCCCTCCATCGCCTTGCTTTTGAACACTCGCCCGTTGTTGAATGGTCCGAGGCTGCCTGCGGCGTGGGGGCCCTAGAGATCAGAGGGCTTACTTGGGCTTTACTAAGAGCTGACCCCTCTTGGGAAGTCACATCTTTGTGCCTGGACGGGGGCTCTCACCTTTGCCCTGACTCCTCTAAATGTTTGCAAGGTGTGTTGAGCCCAAGTGTGACCACATGGGGGAATTTCTTTTATTTCTCTTTTATGTGACAGGGCATCAACTGATTTTTTTTTTTTTTTAATGCCCTGCGCAAGGAGATCACCTTATCCATGAACTCTGGAGTCGTAAAGAGGGCGTTCTGAAATCCTTGCTATTAAAAGGGAGGTGGTCATTCTGCAAGGGCAGAGAAGTCCTGTTGAAGGCAGGCACGTATCCCTCCCGAAGTTGGGACTGACCCTGCCAGGAAAGCCTGCCTTTGAAAGGATACCAGGGAGGGCAGGACTTAACCCACAGGAAAGTATGGCTAATCTTGGACTTTTGGGCCGCCCTATGTGTGCTATTTGGGCAGGCAATGTCCCCAGTTCCCCAGTGTTCCCCGTGGGGTCCTGCCTGCTGCAGCCCCGAATGTGGCCCGTGCTCACCTGCTGGGCATGGCCTCTGGATGGGACATTTCCTTGACTCGGAGAGCACCTGGCAGGTTGCTGCCTCCTCCTGTCCGGCCCGGCCAGCCTCCCGCACGCGGGTCTCCAGACCCCAAGCCGAGCCACATGCCTTCCCGTTGTGCAAACAGGGGCCCCAGCTCCCCCAAGGGCCCAGCTCACATTCTTCTGTTGGGTGGAGACACAGACAGACAATTTGGGGCAGCTGGCAGGGAGTGTCCTTCAGATCCAAGGGCAAAGTCGGAGCGGTCCAGGTCCCTGAAGACAACAGCTCTCTCCAGGAGCAGAGGGGAGACTTAACTATCTATTTATGAGGGCCTGGGATGGGCACCATACTAAAGCATGCCTGGGCCAGAAGTGGGAGTGACCATGGGCTTTAGAGGGGAAGGTTTCCCGGAAGAGGTTACTGAGGAGCTAGAGGGAGAGGAGGCGATCCAGTGGAGTGGAAGGAAGAATACAGGCAGGTGTGTGCAGTCCGGGGGCCTGGCAAACGTGAGGGAGGGAGGGCAGCTGGTGGGGAGGCAGAGGGGAGGCTGGGAGGAGGACTGGCAGGCCAAGAGGCCAGAAGGTCTGCTGGGAGGCCCTCAGGGCCAGGACATCGCTTTGACCTTGATCATGTGCCTCTGAAGGGCTGGGGAAGGCAGAAGCTATGCAGTGCTATTGTGAGGAAAAATGAGGTCACGGGCCAAGAAAGTTCTCAGCAGGAAACAATTTTAAAATACACAAGTATATGTGTGTGTATATATATATGTATGTATATATGTATGTATATATATGTATGTATATATATATATGTATGTATATATATATATACACACATACATACAGTCTTTCGCATTTGATTCTATTAAGAGCTCCCGAGAGGTAGACAAAGAACAGGGCGGCTGTTAATACTCCCCCCCACCCCCCATTTTGCAGACTAGGTCACTAAGGCCTAGAGCAGGTAAGGGGCCTGCTAAGGGACCACAGAAGGGAGTCTGCATCAGAACATGGCAAGTGTTTAAGATCTACTTGGGCCCAGAAACCAGGTCTCTAGACCTGAGAACAGTGGTCCTTCTGCTAGATGTGTTCATTCGCCAAGTAGGGACAGAGCCCCTATTCTATGCCTCGTGCTTTGCTAGGTGCAGAGCAGCATTGGGCACAAGACAGACCCAGCTCCGACTCCCGGAGTTCACCACGGAGAAATGTCAGGCTGGGACGGCAGGGTGCTTGTGCCATAATGGGGGAAGCACAGGCAGCCGCCGGAGCCCAGCAGAGGCCTGGGTCCTGGGGGCCAGGGGACCCGGAAGGCTTCCTGGGGGAGGAGAATCCTGACCGAAGCTTGAAGTAGGGGTGGGGAGATTAGCCAGGCTTCAGGGAGGGGCAGAAGGGAGACATGAAAAGTATCTGAACCCAGGTTTGTCTGATTCTGAAATCGGTGCTCTACTTGGGAACTCTGGGGCCTCCCCTGGTAATAGCAATGAAGCTGCTGTTGGTAGTGACGGTGACCGTGATAATGGGGCTCATGATGGCTCTAATGTATAGAAGGGTCCCTGTGTGTATCTGATGTCCCCTGTTGGGCCTCCCAGCACCCTGGGACATTCTCCTGTGGTCCTTCCTGGTCTCCTGACAGCTCTCACCAGCCCTGAAGGGAAGGAGGCGGGGCGAGGAGGCCCCCACTCACCCTGGCACTCCCGAGTGCTGGGCTGGGCGGTGGTGCCCAGCGGGCAGGAGGGCAGACACTTCCCCTTGTACAGGAGAAACCGCCTCTTGCACTGGATGCAGAAGTCCTGGCTGAAGCAGCTTTCACACGTGGCCCCACATTCTGCAAGAGAGCCAGGGCCACCGGTGGTGAGGGTGGCCACACAGAAGGGGGCCTTCTGCCTTTGAGCAGCCCAAGCTCTGTAGCCCTGGGATCAGGATTCGGTCTCCTCTGAAGCCCAGACCTGTGCGGGAACTGCATTCCAGAGCTCCCTTCCTCGTCTGCCCCGAGGCTCACTTGGGGGCAGGTGCCACATCCAAGGTAACATGCTTACTTGGATTGAAAGGTCAAGATTCCCTTTCTCATTTGAGCCAAGGCTCGGAGAGGGCAAGTGACTTGTCTAGAGTCACATAGCAAGTCTGGGCTGTGACGGAGGTCTTCCTGCTGCATTTCCATCAAAGCTCAAACATCATGATCTATCCCAGGTCACAGTGAAAATCGGAGTTAGGAGTTAGGACTCCTTTTTCCCTTGAGCTAGGCCCAGAGAAGGGGACTAACATGCCCAAGGCCACATAGCAAGCTAGGGTAGATAGAGGTGAAGGTTTCCTGCTCTACTAGTGCCGAGAGCTGCTAGGGCGCTGACTTGCTTAGGGCTTCTGAGCCAGCCTGAAACCAAGCCGGTATCTTGGAGTCTGGGCTCAGGCACACACTGCTTGCTTGCGGTCATGTTGGGGTGAGAGGTGGGGTGTGGGCCAGAGGTCTCAGGAACCCAGCGCTAGCACAGGATGAGAGGGAAGCCACGTACTTTTGCACCTGTTGACCTCCTGGCCACGGACGCCGAAGTAGCCAGAGGGACAGTCATGCACACACTTGCCGTACTGGCGGATGCCCTCCCGGCGGATGAACAGGAAGAGCCTCTGCTGGCAGGTGGAGCAGCCATTTTCCTCTGAGCAGATGACGCAGCCTGTGCAGTTGCCCCCTGGACCAGTGCCCACTGCCAGCCAGGCCAGGGAGGAAGGTGGGGGAAAGTGGAAGAGAAATAGTCAAACCATGTACATGAGCAGCACGGACCGTCTCATATTAACTAAACACATGGCCACCCAGACAAACCTCTACATTTCCCAGACGACTAGATATGGTCGTGTGACCCCAATCTGGCCAACAGATTATAAGCTAAAGCAATGTGTGCAACGTCTAAGAAGCTGCCTTAAAGGGCAGGGCCATGCCTTTTGTCATCCCCTCACCCTTCCTAGTGAGTGGAATGTGAACACGATGGCCAGAACACATGCAGCTACTTTGGATCATGAAGTGGTATCATGGAATGATAGAGATATTAGAAAAAAGAGCCCAGGTCCCCAAGGAAGGTAGAACTACGCTATACCAGCCCTGGGCTGCCCGTGTAGACTTACAGGAAAGAGAGATCACTGTCTGTTTCATTTAAACCACTGTTATGTGGAGTTTTCTATAACTCACAGGCAAACTTAGCCTTCATGGGAATAGTGTGTGTTTGTCAGTGTGTGGAGGGTGCACATGCATGTGGGGGTGGGGGAGACCCTTGTCCTCTAGTGTGTGGGGGATGCGCATGCATGTGGGGGTGGGGGAGACCCTTGTCCTCTAGTGTGTGGGGGATGCACATGCATGTGGGGGTGGGGGAGACCCTCGTCCTCCTGCTGTGTTTTTTAACAAGACTCCCTTCCTCCCAGCATCATCAAGTGTAGTGAGTTGAGGGAAGGAAAATTTGTTGCCCCAGAGTCAGCCAGGACCCAAAGCTGGGAAGGAGGCAGAGAATACTCTAGAGAGGGAGCCTCTCCAAGGCTCACAGGGGGCCGATGCTTTCCTGACCATCACCTGATCAGCTGACCACTTAGAGTTGGGAGTTGTCAGCCTGGGGTGGGGATGAGGGGCTGTGACTTTCCCTCTGTTCCCAACCCCCGAAACCAAGTGAGAAGAGGGGCAGGGTGTCCCTCCCAGAGACAGGGTGCCTGCAACAAGGGGTGGCCAGCTTCTTAGGCCCCCGTTGGGCATTCAGTTCTGTCACCGCCCTGCTAATCTGCTCCTTCCTGTGCCTCTCTGAGCAGAGAAAAGAGGCCAGGAGAGAGATCGGCAGAGTTGAGAGAAGAGGCAGCAGCTGAAGTACCTGTGCATCCTTCACAGCAAGCCGGGGGGGCTTCTCAGCATCGAGGGCCCCTAGAAGGAGCCGTGCTTTGGGCCTGAGGCTGTGGCCTCACCCGAGCAGGGTGGTTGCTGGCAAATGTCTCAGCGAGAGGCAGCAGGGAAAACCACTGGAGGTAGGAGGTGGGGAGAGTCCGTGAAGGACCGAGCAGCTTCTTAGAGGCAACTGGGGACACGTGAAACTGTCCCGCATTTATACCCCATCAAGGTCAGACCGTTTAATAAACCAGTTACATACTTTGACTCCCCCTGAGCCCACAGCCTCCCAGCATAGGACCTTCTTAACTCTCCAGGTCTACCTGCCCCCCCTTTCTATTGGTGCCTTATCTGCCTTTTAGAGGAATTCCCCATTGTGTGAGGACCCGGAGAAGGGCAATTCCTGGTGCCCCCCCTCCCCAGAAAAGAAACCAAGGAAGGTCAGCCCTTCTTCAAGTTGACAGTGATGGGCAGTGTCCAATCAGATACTCATTCCCGTGACCCCGAGTTCTGGGAGTTGAACAAAAAGAGTGAGGGGCTATGTGGGGATGAGGGTCACTGTCCAGACCAGTCTGGGCCTTTTCTGCCTCCCCTCCCTCCCACTCTGGGATGGGTCCTGCCATTTCTCCAGGCCTGATCTCCAGCTGCCTGGATCCTGTGAGCCCCCCACAACCTGCTGATAACTCCCACTGCTGTGGCTTACACTAGAGAACCCCGACTGATCCAGTGGGCTCGCTAATGCCCCTGGGAAGAGAAACAGCCACAGAGCAGAGTAGAGGTTTGTGTGTTTCCAAAGCTGTAGCCCCGCAGGGATCTGAGGGTAGAGAGAGAGAGAGAGTGTGTTCGTGATGTAATAAGAGGGATCTCCAGGGCCAAAGAGAGAACATCAGCTGAGAAGCGAACAGAGCCCAGACCTCCCACCCCATGGGAAACAGTTTAAATTCTGATAATACAGAGGGCTGGCAAGAATGAAAGGAAAACCCTTCCTTCTGACAGGAGAGTAAATAAGCCCTGGAGAAAAATCCAGCAGCATCTAGTAAATTTGAGAATGTGCCTTTTCTGAGCACAGCAATTTGGCTTGTGGTCCACGCCCAAGAACTGTGCTTCTCAAACCCTTGTCTCAGCCTCTCCTACAGGTCTTGTTACAACACGTGGCGCTGGGTTCCACCCCGAGCGTCCGAGTGTCCCACTGAGTAGATCAGAGGCGGAGGGGACTTGGCATTTCTAACGGGTTCCAGGTGACACTGCTGTTGCTGACCCGTGGCCATGCTCTTAAACCACCAGCACAGAGAAACCCTTGTGTCTGTGCCCAAAGAAGCATGAGCAAGGATGTTCCCTGTGACATCATTTAATAGCAAACAAGTATAAAAACCTGACTATGAAAAGAAGAGATAAGCTCACTAGGGTGCAGTCCCATATATAACCCGCAATACGTGACTGGGGAGGGTTTGCAGCCGACCTCGCAGATATTCTCAAAGACAAGCCCGAGCGAAAACGCAGATTGCACAATGAATCACAGAGGAAGAAGCCGTTTGTGTAGAGTTCGAAACCCTGCAAAACAATACTCTGGGACATGTATGATACTTAAATTTGTATCAAGAGTGAAAGACATAAGGGGTTAATAAACACCGAATTCAGGATGTGGGTGAGAAAAGGGATTCAGGAAGAAGGCCAGGGACTCCTCTTGAAACTGTAGTAGTTCATTTCTTCAAATCTGAAGCAAATATTAAGATGGCAAGATTTGCAACAAGTGGCTGGCAGGTACGCAAATGTTCATTGTGTTTTTTATTCTTGACTGTAGTTTCAAAATACTTTACAATAAAAATATATTTAGAAGTGTTTAGCCTCTATTGTGTCTGTGGATTGGGGAGGGATAGGTAAGGAAAGAGGACTATCTTCTACTCCTACCCCTCCCAGCTTCCTTCCCCAAGCCCTGGCCCATCCTCAAGCTGAGATCTTGGTCAGGAGGTGACGGAAGTTCTGAGAGCAGCGGAGACCCGCAGCTGCGAGCCCTATGTTACTTATGCCCCCCAGGTTCTTTCTCTCCTCAGTAAGGGAACCTTATGTTTAGCCAAAGTCATGTCTTCCAAGAATGAAGACTACATTTCCCAGGCTCCTTTGCAGAGGTATATGGTGCAGTGTTTAAGTTGTGACCAATGGGCTTCAAGTGGGAGTGTCCTGTCCACACTCCAGGAATGACCTTAAAAGAAGGGTGGCTCTTTTCTCCTCCCCTTCTTCCTCTGCTGGTGGGATTGTGGACTTGGAAGCCAGAGCCAGGGTGGATGCCGGGGACAGAGGGACCTGGCAGAGAGGCCATGGCATGGCCATGCTAACCCAGGGCTGTCTACTTCAGATTCTTGTATAGGAGAGGGGGGAAGTGTCACCTCTCTTGTTTAGGCCATTGGACCTTTCTGTCAGATCCTGAGGACTGCATGAGAATGACTGATGCTGTGGGGTCTTCAGCCTCACAGGTGGGCACAGGGTACCTCTCCTCAGTGCTTCGGTGCTATGTCATCCCACTGGACCTGAGATGCAGTCCCACAACAAAGTGCAAAGGGACCCTCATTTGGCTTGAGGTGATCTCTGCCTCCAGGCAGAACAGGGGTTCCAAGTAGAAATTATGTTCAGTTACAGAAAAACAGAATAGCATTTGCCGCACACTGAGTGCGTGGACAGAGACTCACTCCCAACTCAGGTGTCTCTGACCACTTTGCAGCTGAGGAGACCACCGGGCCCCAGGGTCCTACAGCATCAGTGGAGGCAGGGACCTGGGCAGCCAGCCCCCTACTGCCCTGTGGAGCATTTGTTCAAGGCTCCTCCGTGTCAGGCAGAGCCTGGGGCAGCAGGGATGGCCTGCGCATGGCCCCCGCCATCAGAGGACCTCACGGCCACTGGGAGGGCTGAAGCCCACAGGAGGGACTGAACGTAATGCAGACAAAGTAAACTCTTTCTAACTGGTCTCTGGGAAGAACTTAGGAATCCTTCAGCCTGACCCCTGCAGGTGCACCGGGGATCCTGAGGCCGCAAGGGGTGGAGACTTCCCCAAGCTCAGACAGCCAAACAGCAATTAGAGCTACAGCATTTTTCTAGAGTGACATTTCCACAGAAGACAGAACCTGATAAGGACCCTCCCGTGACCTCAGATGGTGTGTGTGTGTGTGTGTGTGTGTGTGTGTGTGTGTACACATGGGTGTGCAGGCAGGGGACAGATCTCAAGGCTTCTTTCAGGTTTTTGAAGAGTTAGCTCTGCGTCCTGCCCCGTCGTTGGTCCTGGTGGTGGGCTAGGGCGCCCTCTAATGGCTCTATGCTGTAACGGCATGCCTGACTTAGCATTCTGATGGCCTCTGGCTTTTCATCGTATCTCTGCAACTTGTTGGGACAAGGCAATGCTATTTCTCCTCCCCAAGGTCACGGGTGTAGAGACTTGAATGGTAATTCTATGAATCATAAGTGATGACAACTAGCGTTTGTACAGTGCTGCTTTAGGAAGATCCAAATGTGATAGTTCTTAAACTTGACTGAGCATAAGAATTCTCAGGGAGGCTTGTAAAGTGTCTGGTTCAGGCCCAGGAATGTGCATTATAATAAGTCCAAAATAAATGTAATAGGCATTTTGGATGGGTCTTCCCTGCTCACGAACTCCTTTCCCTGACAACCAGATGTGGAAACCAAGCTTGAATTGCATGACTCTGTCCCTTGGCCAATGCCAGACAGACTGAAGTAGGGACTGACTGCTCTTTCTGGCTGAACGACTTAGACCATCTTTCTTGGGAATTTTGACTCTGGGCCAACAGACAATGTTCTGTGTTGGGCTCTTGATCTAAGGACACTTGCAGGAAGGCAGGCTAGTGCCCATGTATGAGAAGCTTTTGTGGGCACTAGCATCTGTCGTCCCTCTCTGTGCTAACAGAGACCCCATCCGTCCACACTCTCGGACTTTGAGGTTCATGGAGAGACTCTCCAGCCAGATACATTTCACCACAGGTCCCCTTGACTCTGGTGGCTAGTTCAAACCTAGGCACATGTCTTAGCAAGAGCTAGTCTTAAGATTTTGGGGCGGGGGTGGTTGACAGGCATGTGTGTGTGCATGACCATGCGTGCATTTTCTTTTCCACTCTATTTGGATTTGGGAAGATGTAGACCAGGGTTGGTGGGTACCACAGGATGGGAGGGAGTCCTGCGAATAGAGGCCACAAAGCAGCAGCAGAGCTGAGAGATTATGTGTGCACCTGGACGCCCCCCTGCAAGGGTCCATAAATTCTCTTCTTTTCTCAAGCCACTCTACGGTAGGTTTCCTGTCACTTGCAACTAGACTCCTAATATACAGAAGCAGAGAGAGAAAGAAACACATCAGATGCAGACAGAGTAAAGCAACCAGAAACCTCACGGGTCCAAAAAGACAGAGTTTCTGACCATGATGTAAGTCCAGGTTCCAGTTCCCTCCAGGCCAAGGGGCCTGGAGCCCCAGCCACCCAGCCTGCTTACCGTGGCTCCCCAATGGGCTTCTTGTATACCCAAACTGTCTCCTGGCTTTCATCACTGGCCTCTCCCAGCTTAGATGCACATTTCTAAAGGAAAGCATTAGAGCTCTCCTTGCAATACCTTGGGTTTTCAGGGGACATCAGAAGAGATGGAACCCCATGCGATTTCCTCTATCAATTGTCTCCCATGATCATGACCATCCTCCCCTACTCAAAAAACCAGGCCGCAAATACATGGGCCTGTTTTACTCCCACAGTTGGATGGGTTTGGAATGACATCTGAGTCACTTCGTCTTTTCCCAAGAAAATGATAGTGGAATGGATCACATCAAGCTTTGCGGTTTCCAAAGGGAGGCAGGCTTATAACATCTCTGATAGCATAAGCTAGCCCAGGGTTGAGCGATCCATTCATTCATTCACCCACGCATCCAACCAATATCACTCCACTCCGAGGGGTTCTATGGTTGTGAGCTCTGGGGCACAGCTGTGTGATCGTGGGCAAAGTGCTTTAGCTCTCTGGGCACAGTTACTCTAGTGTAAAAGTGGGGTAATAAGGCTTATCTTGCAGGGTTGTTGCAGTTAAAGGAAACAGTTCCTGAAAAACTCTTGGCTTTGAGCCCAGCACAAAGCAGGCCCCTGATACACTGTGTCTATTGTTGTCATATTGAAGCGACGACCCGTTCTATGCCCTCAAAAATCTAAGGACCTGTGTTATGGTGCAGGTGCCCACATTCCAGTCCTGGCTCCACCACTCATGGAATGACCTTGGACAAGTACCCTCATCTCTGTGGGCCTCAGTTTCCCCATCTGAAAACCTGCCGCAGCAATTCCTCTCCTCATGGGCCTGGATATGAGATGTGTGCAAACAAACCAGCAAGTGCCTGGCACACAGTAGGTACATCTTTATAAATGTAAGTTCAAGTTCCTTGCCTGCCCACACTTGGTCAGTCCACACTTGGACCCTCCTCCCTTTCACAGGTGAGCAAACAGAGGCCAGAGGTGTTGGTGGACAGAAGGTCCAAGGAGATGGTCTTCAGGCAGACACGAGGAGGCAAGCCTTGGTCTTGGGTGAAGGGCAGGTTTATCCTTTCTGTTGGGATCAGGGAATGACCTGGGTCTTCCAACAAGGGTTCCCAACCTCAGGGTGACCCACAGCCTGAGAACAACCCCAGGCAACCTCATTGCAATAGGAGTCAATGGCTTGACGTTTGCAAGGAATCTCCATATTTTTTCCATTGGGGAATTTCGAGTGGCTTCAGGGTCATCTCTGCAATATCATGCCTCCCACCCCCTTTCAGCCTGCAGAGCTTTCCTGGAAGGGGTCATAAGGCCCAGGGTGACATCTAAGACCCTGAAGATTACATGTTCTCCCAGACAGGTTCGTGTCCTCAGCAGCCCACACGTTTCTGTCACTGAAAAATCCTTAATACCCACTTTGAGAAATGCAGCCCCATACTTAAAAAAAAAAACAAAACACCAACAACCAAATAAACCAACAACAAAAAACAAAAAAGAAACAAACAAAAACCCTCATTTGGATAGACTGCTAACATTAAAAAAAAAAACCAAAAAAAACAAAAAAACAAAACAGATTTCACATAGAAAGCCAGAATTTGGACCTCTGGAAAAAATCAGAGTATCTACCAACACTGGGGCTGCATTCCCATAAGGCAATAATTGATTGAAGTTACACAGACAGGGTACAGGCTCGCCAGGCTGCCCCCCCATCCCTCTTAATGACCCCTGACACCGAGGGCAAAGGTCAGCTGCCCTGTATTATCATCTTTGAGCCTCCGTTCATCTCACACCCACTTCAGTCACTGGTGTTAGGAGGCAATGTGGAGCAGGGGTTCTCACACCTGGGGGCATGCACCAGATTCACCTTGGACTTGTTAAAACACCGCTGGCTGGGTGCCTCCAAGAGCTGGTGATTCGGTCGGTTTGGGCCGGGCTCGAGGACGTGTACTGCCCACAGTTTCCCCGGAGCTGCTGGTGCTGTGGAACCTGGGACCACACTTGAAAAGTGGAGTAGGGTTAAGAGCTGGACTGTGTGGGCTCACATCCCGGCTCTGCCCCTTAGCCTTGCCTGTGTGACCTAGAACTCGTACCTTAACCTCTCCGAGCTTCAGTTTTCCCACCTGTTAACAAGCATCGTACTGGCTGACCTTCCAGTTGTGAAGACCTGAGCAGGCCGGACACGGACGAGAGGCTCAGGACTGTTATGATCGCCACCTGCCACACGTCTGTGGGAGTCTGTGATTCGGGGCTCGCTTGGGTAATCAGTGCAGAACTTTTAATTTTGATGTCAACATTTTTTTGGGGGGTGGAGTTTCTTCCTAATTGGGGTGTGCCCAGGGAAGTGTGCCTTGCATGAGAACATCGTGTGTCATGGTTGACAGGATTTAACACAGCTGTTCCGGAGGCCTCCCTGGGGGGTGCCAAGGATGGGGATGGAGAGAGACGGCTGCCCCTTGCCCCAAGGCCATGCAGCCTGAGGAGGGCCAGTCCCTGCCCTGAGTCCAGCTCTGTCCCTGGGGATGATCCAGAACCATGGTGGGGTGGGGGGCATGCAGAGAGTGCTGGGCAGTGCGTCTTCTGATCCTTGCCTGGCAGTGGGGGACACATGTCACTGATGACCAAAGGAAATAAACAACATCTGGGCTCCCGCCTGTCCGCTCAGGCCCCCACATATGGGAGGCAGTTGCTGCCCTTGGAAGCTGGCTCAGAGGAGCCCCATGGCATATCCCTGCCTGGGGGGCAGATTGCACCATTCCCAGTGAGGGAGGGGCCCTGGAGATGACTCCCAGCTTGTAGTCTCCCGTGGGGTGCAGGGCTAAAGGTCTCCAGCCCCCCAGCCTCTTCTCAGTACCCCGGGGAGGGGACATAGAGGGCCTCACGTTCAGCAGACTGTTGAGGCGGTCTTGGTTTCGGAGCCTGACAAACCAACACTTCCTGTCTGGGTGAGCTTAGACAAGCAGGCTTCACTACTCTGAACCTCAGTCTCCTCTTCGGCAAAATGGGGACAACAGCAGCAACCGGCTCCCAGGCACTTGTCTGATTGACACGAGCTCACCCACGTAAAGTGCTTAGCGCCACTGGTGGCGGACAAATGGGCGCTATTTTATTATTTGGTTTCTGTGGGACGCAGGGGAGGTGCCCCAAGGTGCTCCCTCAAGGGCCGGGGTGCAGTTTGGAGTTTTCTCCTTCAAGTTTCCATAGCTTTGTCCTTTGTCCTCGGAGAGCTGCCGCTGCGGTGGGAGGGCCAGGCTCATACAGGGCAAAGGAAGTTGATGATGTTCCTTTTCCCCCACGGAAGGGTGAACCCCAGCAGGGCAGGGAAAAAAATCACAGTGCTCCCCACAGGCGAGTCCGCACCTTGCTTTTGCTCATCCAAATTATCTTGGCAAATACCGCACCTCGCGACCCCCTTTTCCAGAGCGGCTCCCCACCCTGCTTGTTGCAAAATTAATTTAAGTACTATTGTCACACCCACTTCAGAGGCGAGGCAACTGAGGTTCAGGGCAGTGCCGCTGCTTGCCCAAGGGCACGTAGTAGGAGCTGTAGTGGACAGTCAGACCGGGACAGGGTGACTCCAGAAGCTGAAAACTTCACGTTGAGGCGACACTGCCTCCCGAGTCCCTGTGTACCCCATGCCTCCTTCAGCCCTCCACACTGAATAACACGTCCCCCTGTCCCCTTACTATGGCCTTGCTAAGTTCCCAGGGCTGTGCTAAGGCCCTAGCCTCCTTCCATGCCCACTTGACCTTGACCGACACAGGAAGTTGGCCCCGCTGCCCAGGACAGGCCGTCCATCCGGGGACTGAGCCTGCCTCTTCCGCATATCTCATTCATTCTCCCTTGTGCCGTGCTCAGCCCCAGGACGTGGGGCAAGTCAGCACGTGTGCCCTCACCCAGGGGAGCAAACATCTGTCCCTGTCGTTCTTCCGTCAGGTTCCTTCCAAACTCTGGGGGATTTTCTTGTTGCCCCCACCAGGGCTTCAGGAGACTGGGAAGTGCCCTGCCCCACCCCAGCCACTGCTTGGAATCCAGAAGGAATCCTTTCCAGACCCTGGGAGAGAAGGCGGGATGGAGCGCAGTGGGGAGTCAGGGTTCACACCCACATCTGTTCTTTCCTCAGATTTCAATCCACATAGAATCACCCGGCTCTGCTGCTGCTTAAAATCCAAGGCACTACCCCCTCTCAATTAGGGGCTTGGTTGAAAGCTTCTGGTGCTGTGCCCAGGGTCATAGATGTCTGAGCTCAGGCGATCTTCAAAAACCACTCTGCAGTTGGGGCGCCTGGGTGGCTCGGTGGGTCAAGCCTCTGCCTTCAGCTCAGGTCATGATCTCGGGGTCCTGGGATCGAGCCCCTCATCGGGCTCTCTGCTCAGTGGGGAGCCTGCTTCCTCCTCTCACTCTGCCTGCCTCTCTGCCTGCTTGTGATCTTTCTCTCTCTGTCATATAAGTAAATAAAATTTAAAAACAGAACAAAACAAAACAAAAACCACTCTGCGGGCTCAGCCAGGACTTCCCAACAGTAGTGTTGAGCAGAGTACCCTGGGGTCTTGGGTTCAAAGGCAGATTTTGATGCTAAAGGTCTGGAAGTCTGAGCTGCTGCTTCTCTACAAAGCTGTCCCGGGATGCTGACGATACTGGTCCCTGACCTCATTTTAAGAAGTAAGGAGGTTGGTCCTGTTACCACTCTTCATTACACAGATGAACCAACTGGGGCTCAGAGGCCAACTTCTGGAGGTAGAAGAGCTAGACAGAGCTCCCAGACGTATCTTGCCCCAGAGGTAAGGTACTGACAATGGATGAGATGCCGGGGTAATATTGGGTAATACTTGGAAGTGGCAATCCAGCTCCTCTTATCACTCACTGTAAGGCTTTCCCAAGTAGTCGGAGTTGGGGACAGTGCCAAGGTCAGCGAGGCAGGAAGGGGAGGTGCAGAGTTTATCTGCACCCAAACGTGGGCGTGGTGCCGGGACAGTGGTGGGTGCGGGCTGGACGGTGAACCCCACCTCCAGAGGATTCTAGTGCTCAGGGTTGAAGCACGAAATCTTCCCCTTGTGTTGTCTCTGCCTGGCCCTCCGGCCGGGTAGCGGGACAGACCCATTTCAGAGCAGGCTGCTGGTGCCGGGCGCGCCCCCTGCCCCTCGCCAAGCCAAATCTCCGCTTTCCTATCCCTTAATGAGCCACCCTGGCCCCGGCAGATGCATTCTGCCTTCCATTAACCGTTCCTCAAGGACGGTCCTGCTTGTGTTCCTGTGGGAGCCCTGCGTGTGCAGCCAGAAGCCAAGGACCCATCTTGCCAGAGGGCAGCTCCCTGTTATCCGTGAACACAGAAGCATCACGCGACTGGCCTGAGTGTGAAACCGTCAGAAAAATCAATCTGCCTACAGCCTTGTCACAAAACCATCTGTGGGTCGAAGTGTCGTCGTGCCGTCAAGCGTGTGGAATCGCAGAAGAAACGGTCTTCCTTGTCCTACGTTAAAAACAGTCACAAAATTGTCAAGTAGACACAGTTTCCCCCCTCGAAAAAAATCTTGAGAAAACAGTTCTTTTTCTTTTCCAGCAACAGACACAGGTTCGCCGTGGGAGAGGCCCTGAACGAGCTGCTGAAATACCCTGTGCCGGAGTTTCTTCTGTTTTTAACTCACATGGCTGTTGCGGGGGGCGGGGGGGGGCCGGGGGGGAGTGTCAAATGCATTGTGCTCAAAGCAGGGCAGAGCAGGTGCTCAGGAAACTCACGGCACCTCCCCCACTCCCCGTGAATGGCATGTCCCTGCAGCACGTGTGTCTCTGGCATGTTTCCTCCCAGCTATAGCCCTAGAACCTGGCACAGCAGGTGTCTGGTATACAGTAGGTGCTCAGTGAGGACTTGTAAGCTGGGAGTGGACTTAGACAGTTTCTGGCTCCTTCCAGTTCTGGGTCTCTGGTTTGCTGTGTGACCTTGGGCAGGTCTCTTTCTTCTCTGATCCTCTCCAAACCTACTTGGCTGCCGTGAAGTACCCCGAGACCCTTGTATACAGTACCTGGTGGTGCTCGGCTTGAGTTGGCTGCTTATTCCCACTACCTCCCCGGGGGCGCCTTTGATGCCCCTTGCTCTTTATCTGTGAAGGACTCTACTGGCTCTTTGAGAGGCTATACAGCTCTGGCTGAGTAGGAGGATGTTTGCAGCAGTTAGGACCCTGCTGGGACTCCTCCAGCCAATCTGGAGACCCAGTGCCGCTTGGGAGGGGGGCCATGCCCACTGGCTAAACCCGGAGGCTCCCACAAGCTTTGGGGGAGATGTAATGGCCAGGATACCCGGGAAGGTAGTGGAAACTTTCATTTTTTTAAAGTATTTAAATTCAATTAGCCAACATACAGTACATCCTTAGTTTTGGATGTGGGGGGAACTTCCTAAGAGGAACTGGAAAGCCCAGATTCTGAAGGTTAATCTGAGGAGAGTACCAGGTTTGACAGCTCTACCTACAACCTCCTTTCCTTTGTTCTGTGGAAGTCCTGTGACTGACAGAGCCCAGCACCAGGGACGAGGACGGTGGTACCTGTCTCGGGGTGGACTCAGACTCCTTGTATGATCTTGGCAGAGTTCCTCATCACCCCATACCTCAGTTTCCCCAACAGGAAAACAAAGGATGGGTCTTGATAAAGGGATTTGAAAATATTTTCAGCCATGGAAGCCTTCTTTTCCCCCATAATAAGATGGGATATGGGTGCTGAGCTAATAGGGCAGGTAAGGATGGAGCTGCTTTGGCTGAAACCTGGCTGGGTATGAGGACGAGGATCTTGAGCCTGATCCTTTTCGTTCCCATCACCCACTTCTGGAGGCAGCCCCTCAGGGTTTGGAGCATCTCTAATGACCTTCAAGCCCCAAAGAGCCACAGTGCCAATGGCAGGAGGAGAGGCAGCAGAGCCGTTAGCAGCACCGGCTGGAGACAGACAGCCTGGGTTCAAGCCTCAACCTAATCTCTGTGAGCCTCAGTTTCCCTATCTGTAAAATGGGGATACTACCTGTCTTTTTATGTTGTTGTGAAGGTGCAGTTCGTTGGCGTGTGAGATGATTAGAACAGGATCTAGCAGACGGTAGGTGTGAGCAGTGTGGCACTCCTACGTGGCCAGGCTCTGTCACAACAACCCTATGAGGTGTCCTCTTAAAACAAAGAAGTTGAGGCACAGAGAAGGTAGGTAAGTTGCCCAGGATCACACAACCGATAAGTGGCAAGCTGAGGTTTAAAGCCAGGTGGTCTTAAGGACTGGTGTTTTTTATTGAGCATTAGGGAGACTCTAGACCTCAGAACAGGCCCAACATAAACACCCTCCTCGCTTCATAAAATTAAGCCCAAGGAAGCTTTGGGTATACCATTGGTGCTCAGCACAGAGAAATACTGGGGCTCCACTGCCGTGTAAGCATCAGGGAAGGCGACCAGGTCTAAAAGTCAGAGCTAGTCCTCGTGCCAAACCGTGTGAATGTTCAGGGACAGCCCCAGCTCCTCTCAGCCAGCACCCTGAGGACCAGGAGGCTCCGAGGGGTGACAGAATCGGGAATCCAGTGGGGCCTCCAGGCATGGACTAAGCATCTTCACAGATCTGATTGTGGGTCTGGCCTCTCCCCACAGGCCCCCTTCCCCTCTCAAGTCCCAGCAGAAGGGAGAGAGCCCCAGATGTGGACTCTTGTCCCAGATCTTTGGCCCCTAGAGCAAGTTCTTCCCTATCTCTGAGTCTCAGTTTCTCCCTCTGTCAAAGCCCACTGTGCCTAAGGGTCCAATATTCATGATCTATCCACCCATTGGGCAGGTATTTCTTGAATACCTGCAACGTACCAGGCCCTTTTCTAGTCTCCAGGAACATAAGGGTGAAAACAAGAAACAAACAAACAAAAACCCTTCTCATTTGCTTTCATTTGATTTATTAGACAAAAATCAAAAGACAAATCCCAGACCTGCTGAAACTTTTAGAAAGATGCACGACATGGTTCTGGTTGAAAGGTAAATTTCCCATGTTCTCTGTCTTTTTCAGCCCTCGTCCCAGCGCCAGGCACCCTGCTGGGTACAAGGGTGCTCTGTAAATGTTTGTTGAATGAATGAATGAACAGGACTTATCTTGCAGTGCCAAAATTGGTGACAAAGGGTGGAAACAGTCTCTGAGTCCTCCCCATCTCGGCCACAGTGTTCTAAAGAGAGCTGCCTCATGAGTATGAAACTGGGGCCTGATACCCGGCTCCAGGGCTCAGTGGGGAGAGGGGCAACTATCTTTGCATCCTCCAGCCCCTCCCCCTCCTCCACCTCCCCAGCCCGTGTAAATGGATTTCTGAAAAGGATCCCCAAAAAATTGTCCCACAGAGGCTGGGGCAGAGCTGAGCACTTCCCCATTTCCCTAAACCCAGCTGGAGTGGCAAGAGAATCACTCATCGTTTAGAGGGGACCCGAAGACCATGGAAATGGCATTTCATCCTGATGGATACACATCCCGAGGTTTGGGATCAGACAACCCTGCTCTCAAATTCCAGTTCCAAGCTTACTTCCTGAGACATTTAACCTCAGTCTGCTCACTTGTAAAATGGAGACAATCACCCACTCACTGGAAAATGTGTTCCCTCCTATCAGAGACCTTCCTCTCTGTGCCAGGCACTGTTCCAGGCAGTGGCACATCAGTGAACAAGAGGGTCCTTCCCCTTATGAAGTCTGCAGCCGGAAGGAGAGAGCGATTATTTGTGGGAGTGACCAGGAGTGAACGAAAGTTAGGAGAGGTATTCCTGCATAGGGACCAGCAAGCACGGAGGGCCAGAGGCTGGAAAGAGCTTGTTTTGGAAGAGGGCAGTGGTCTGGGGGCTCTCCCCCTCTTTGGAAGAGGGGAGAGCCATGGCAGGTGAGGTTGGACGGGCCAGCCCAGGTGCGTGGGCTCAGAAGCGGTCTGCATGGTGCTGGATCTTCCTAAAAGCAGGTGAGGGTCTGCCTGTGCTCCAGCAGGTGCTGAGGGGGAGGGGGCATGGTCATCCAGGTGGTCTGGACGAGGCTGGCAGCTGTGGAAGCAAGCAGGGGGACAGGCAAGCTCTGCCCATGGGCACAAGGTAAGTGGCCCAGTCCTGGTGTGGTGCATGTAGGGGCTTACAGATCCGCTACCCAGCCTCAGATCTAAAGAGACCTAATCTGAGAATCCCAGGACAGGTTCTACCCCATGGCCTCCCCGTAAATGCCAAATTGCTTCCACTTCCCCTTGCCATCAGTTCCGGTTGGGCCTCCTTGCCCTGCTGTTGTTCTTGACTTCCACAGGCCACCAGGACCAGGTCCCTGTCCTGGGTCCCCTCTGGTTGTGAAGCAGCCTTGCCCTCCAGTTGTGCTCCCTGCCTCTGCCACCCACGTCCTACCCTCCAGATGCCGTGGACCTGAAGCCCTGCCATGGTGGCTTCCTAAGTTGGGCTCCAAGTTAAGAACAGGTGGTGAGTCACAGTGGCCATCTGCCTGGGCCAGGCCCCCAGATCAGCTGCCTGGCAGTGGGAAATGGGGAGAGGGGAGACAGCTCCAGGGAGGTGGGAGCCCAGGTCACACACCTGGGGCTTTGCCACCTTGACCTGGGAAGGCCCTTTGACCTCTTTAAGCCTCAGTGTCTCACCTGCAAAATAGAATGGTGCTATTCAAAGTTTATCTGGAGGGTAAAGGGGGGTGATAACCCACAGAGCACCTGGCCGTGTGCCTGGCATATATGACAAAAGCAGTCACCAAGCGGGAGCCAGACTTTGCCTCATGCTCTGCCCTGGGTTTTAGCTAACCAATTCCTGGCACAGTGAAAAGGTGCTCTTGGGGAACCCCAGCTAGGATTCCAACCCGAACTCTGTGAGGGCAGTGGGAACCTGGGTAACTGACTTCCCCCATCTGGGTCCCATTTTCCTTTCTGTAAAATGGGTTCCCACCTTCTAAGGTTGTAATGCACCCAACCTGGCCCATAGTGGTGCTCAATAAATGGTATGATGCCGGGGGGGGGGGGGGGGGGGGGAGGGACTGAATGGAAGAAGAGGAAAGAGGCACAGCATGTGGCAGGGACAGCAGGAGCATAGGGAAATGGGGAGGTTCGTGATCTTGGCTCTAACCCTTTCCCAGCCCTGAGGCACCATCTCTGCCAAACTGAAACCCAGGCAGTCAGAGAAACCTGGGCTTGTGCAGGCCTGAAAATTTAACAGCCACTGTCAGTGGGTCTCAGTTTCCTCATCCGCAAAATGGAACCATCCTTCTTGCCCAATTAAAACCAGGACAAAGGTCTGGAACCAAGACGGGTAGTGTGGAGCCAGAGGGGCTGGTCACTGTGAGTTCTGGCAGGTGCTCGAAGGGACGAGGGCTGTGAGTGTGCAGAGCCCGGCTCATGTTGGCTGAGCCTCTTACCGGTCTTTGTGTTCGATCTTTCACACGCACCACAGCTCTGCAAGTCTGGGGTTACACATGCCCCATTTTCACGGAGGAGGAAACTGAAGCTCTGTGAGATAAAGTGGTAGACCCATGAGCTCAGAGTGAGGAGGCGGGCGGAGGCAAACCTGAGTCCAAGCTCTGGACTGCTGGGGGGCCCACCTCCTGGATGGCCTCCCGGATGGCCTGTTGGCCACTCCCTGTGGACTCCTGCCCCGTGGCTCTCTAAAAGCAGATGAAAGCCCTAGAAAGTCATATGTCCCTTAGGGCCCAAGGTCAACCACAGGGGGCTCTGAGCTGTTCGTGAGGACAGACAGGGGGAGACTGACTCCAGGAAGAAGAGAGGACCTTTAGGGTAGCCAGCTTTGCACACAAATGTCCTGGGTGCTTGTATTCTTTCTTCTTTGGTGGTGATGGGGGTGTAGGGTGTGGATGCAGGGATCAGATGATCCACAAACTGTGACCTTGCAGCCAAAGCAGCCCTGGGAGAGTGGCAGCCTCGGGCTGGGGCTGCTCAGCCCATGGCGAGGACTCTGAGCCCCCCTGGGATGCCCTGCCAGCCAACTTCCACATCTCCAGGGGCAGGGACTCCAGCTGCCATCTTTTCTCCTCATAGGAAGGAAGGGGGCCCACCACCTCCCTCAGTCCAGGGTCCCCAAGGGCTAACAGCAGGTGCCGGCTGGAATGCAGTGACGGAGAGGACTTTCAAGGACGAGAGTGAACAGAGAAGCACTACCTGCCTTTGAGACTTCCAGAAATGTTTCTGGGAGGGGCCTTGGGCTGCTGTACCAGACTGTCAGCATTGTCAAGGAAGCACGGCTCACAGGAAGGGTGGTCCGCTGGGAAGACGGAGAACCAGGGGCTCACACCCTTCTACTGAGACCTCTTATATGGACACTTTCTTTCTTTTTTAAAGATTTTATTTTTAAGTCATCTCTATGCCCAGTGTAGGGCTCGAACTCACAACCCCGGGATCAAGAGTCACATTTTCTAAGATCAAAAAGCCCAGACTGTAAGGCAGAAGAAAACCCCCACCCCCAAAAAGCTCATATGAGATTTGATCATGTGAACAGTATCCTAAGTAGAGATTTCTATTCTCTAAAGGACGTACAAAGTTACCAGATGGGTGTCAGACTGAAGAAAAATATTTTCTAGGTCAAAACCAACAGGGGATTAATATGTAGGTAACACAAGGAAGTCCTATAAATTGACAAGAAAAATTCAGGAAACACAATAAAAAAGTGGACAAAATAAAAATAAAATATATTAAAGATTAAAAAAATGAAAATAAGGGGAATGAAAATCAGGTAAAAATAATTAAAATTGACAAAAATATAAAAGAAATAACATTTTAAAAATAATAGATTTTTAGAAAAACAAGAGTAAAACTAAAACTGCATCTATAACGTAAATTTAAATGCATTAAAATTATTTTTAATTACAATTAGACATTACAATTACTAAAAATGAAAACCTAAGGAACAAAACGGAAGGGTTTACATAAAATAAAAAAGAAAGAATTTTAAGTAAGTGAAACAAATTCAAGAATAAAATAAGAAGTTGGCAATTCATAACAATTTAAAAAAGAAAGAAAGGAAAATAAAATACAAAACAGGAGCAGGCTTTCACACGACCCCGTACTGATAATATGCTATGAATTAAGGAGTCTGATTGACTCAAATGACTGCCAGAAGGGGGGCCGGGGGGAGGAGGAAGGAAAAGCATGTTCAAAAGACAGCATCTGACTGGGTTTTTCCAGCCTGCTGTGGGCAGAGGATAGAACGTCAGGCCCCATGATGGCCTCATCCACAAACAGCCATCACATCATTTATACATTTAAAACACACCAGCACCACGAACACGTACCACACACAAGTCCTCACTGCTGTCCTCTGAGGGCTGGCTTCACAGAGGAGTGCACAGAGGCTCAGAGAGGGTAATCCCATGTCACAGTCACACAGCATTTAGGACCACTCTATCCTCTGAATCTGGGCTCCTGAGGACTTCCAAACACAGGCAGGGACAGGTCTGACATCAGGCTGGAATGTTCTGGATGCTAGCAAGAGCCAATCTCCCATGGTGCATGACGGTTACCACCATTAATTGAACACCTACTATCTCCCAGGTGGGGTACATGCATAATCTTGATCCTCAACACAACCGTATGATATAGACGCTCTGATTGTTCCCAGGGTGCTGACAGATGACACTGAGATTCGGGAATGGAATATTTTCACCCAAGCACGGCAGGAGCGGAGATGGGAGTTCAGCCCAGGCGTGTCACAGCCCAAATCCCACCCTCCTCGCCTGGCTCTGGAACTCTTGAGAGCTCCCCCTATTTGCTAGAAGTGTCTTTTGCAAGTCAGCCAACGGAGGCACAGAAGGGAGAGATGACATGCCCAAGGTCACTCAGCTAGTGAGTGGCAGAGCCCTCGGCCTTCGTGACAGCCTGCTGGCCACCCCCTGCTCCTCTGGGGCTTGCTAGAGACAGCCGTGCCCCCGTGCCAACACCAGGGCAGGCTCTGGAAAGGCAGCCGTGACATTCCTTCCCTGCGAGTCTCCACCCCTGGGGATGTGGGCACCACTGTTGGGCTTCAGGGAAAGTGGAGGCTTTTGGCAAAAGGGAGTGGTTTTCCCCACGTGGTCTGGGTCCCCCAGGCTTGGGAATGCCTTTCTTTTGAGCTGGTGAAACAGAACCCCCACCATAATGGCAGACTGGGGCCCCCAGCGGGGACCACAGAGAAGGGGGCCCTGTGAATCATGTGGCGTGACTCCAAGAAATCATCCCAGGGCAGGCGGTAGTGGCCCAGCCTGCGGCAGCCGTGCCCAAAAGGAGGGCCTCACCCACTCGTGATGGGAACCAGATCATTCCCTGTGGGACCTGGAGGGTTCCCCGGGGTTGGGGCTGAAGGCGTTTGTCTGAATAGCACCGCCGGCTGCACAGGCCAAGCAAGGAGGCTCCAGCTCATGGAGACCTGGGGGCACATCTCAACCTCTCCCCGCCCTGGCTCTGGGCCCTTGGCAAGTCAATTGCCCTCTCGGAGCTTGGAGGGCCTCCTCTGTAGAATAAATAGGGTCACACCACCTCCTGGGCTGTTCTGTGTCTAAACTGGAGAAGGCCTGGCGGGGTGGTTATGCACCCTCCTTTGGAATTAATTGTCTGGTTTAAATCCTGGTTTTGCCAAACTTACTTTGCCAGGCTAGTGGGCTGAGGCATATGAAATTGCTAATATTTGGGCTGTTTTTAACCTATAAAAATGGCAATTTCATACTCTTCAACTAACGCCCCCTTCTCTTAAATCAGTTTCCTCCACTGTAAAATATGGATAATAGTCCTCACAGCAACCTATGAGGATTAAGTAAGACTGGGAGGCAACTGAGCTCAGTAGAGCTCGGGCTCTGAGACTAGGCAGGATTTGAACCTGGGCTGTGTGACTTTGGGCAAGTTACTTAACCTCTCTGTGCCCCAGTCTTCTCATCTGTGGAACGGGGATAATAATAGGACCCGCCTCATAGGTTTATTAAGAAAATTTAACCAGTTCATACATATAAAGTATTTAGAACAGTGCCTGATGTTGTTAAATAAAATAAAATAACAGGTAACAGGGGCGCCTGGGTGGCTCAGTGGGTTAAAGCCTCTGCTTTCGGCTCAGGTCATGATCCCAGGGTCCTGGGATCGAGCCCCGCATCGGGCTCTCTGCTCTGCGGAGAGCCTGCTTCCTCCTCTCTCTCCCTGCCTGCCTCTCTTGCCTACTTGTGATCTCTGTCTGTCAAATAAAATTAAAAAAAAAAAATAACAGGTAACAGCATCTGGCATAGAGTAAACATTCGACAGTAAAACCAAATCAGAAACAGACTTTTAAAAACCTTGGATGCCAGTGAAAGTTCAGTATTTTTAAAGGAAAAAAATGTATGTTTTTAGGAACATGCACGTGTGTGAGAATGCAGGTGAGGGGCCTGGTCCTGGGTATCCACCATGCCTAGGGCCTCCTGTGTCCCGCCAGGGTCCACAGCCCGCCATTCTAAGGAAAAGATGGGCCTCAAGGCTGTGATGGCTCCAGTCTGGTCCAGGGCCTCAGCCGGCTCCCGCTCATGAAAGCACACAGCCAAGCCAAGGAGGCTGTGGGGCACACAGGTCACTTCAGGGGTCCGTTGGAGGCTCCCAAGCCCAGGCTGGCCCCTTGTGGTGATGGGCACTGGGTCCTGGGGCTGGGGGTGGGGTGAAGTGCTGCCCTGCTTGAACCTCCATTTGCACAAGTCTTGGTCTCAAAGGTCTCAACTGGCCTTTTCAGCCCTAGCATTCCATTATTCTATAAAAAAGGAAAGTGGAACCCTTCTGCAAAGTGTTAAGTGCTGTGTGAACTACAGGGCGGTTGGATGGGTTTTCCAGAGAAGTCTATAGTAGGCAGAATTTGCTCCTGTGGGTCTGGAACCTGGAAGACCCAAGCCACACATCTGTTTCCTATGTGACCTGGGACAAACCAGGTCCCCTCTCTGAACCAGCCTTCCTCTTCTGGAAGGGCAAAGGGAGGAACCACGCCGGCCCGGCAGAATCAGTGTGAAAGGCCCCCACAATGTCTGGGGCCCACCGGCTGCTCAGAGGTGTCTGACGAAGAAGGATATTTGATTGATCTGTCTTCTGGGGCTACAAGCCACATGCCTTGCGAAGGACAAGGCCACCAAATTCAAGTCCACCAAAAATAAGCATACAACTTGCACAATGTGTCAGGGACCATCCCTGCTCATTGCGGCAATCTGGTGTCGCAGGTAGAACTCTGCAGATGGGCTCCCCGGGTTCACAGGCCCTCTGTTCTAGGACCCACGGGGCCTTAGTGTCCCCATCTGTGATACAGGGACCTCCTGGAACCTGTCTCTGAGAGATTTACAAGGACTGTATTGGGCTCAGCTGATCCGACAGCCTCCACACTTCCTTGACAGCTGTAAAAATTCCCATTTTATATCAGTTCACACACAACATGCAGAAAACACACATCAGTACACTCACATGCTCTCACACCCATCTATGTGCACACCCACGAGCATGCACACTCGCCTCCTCGTACACACACTCACCTATACGTGTAAATAGAAACCTACGTCTCAAAGTCATATTTAATCTTAATACTTGCAATACGTTCTGGTATTTTCTAAAAAGGACGTTAGCTACCTCTAGCCTCTGGGCCAAATCTGGCCCCTGGCCTCTTCATTATGGCCTGTGAACTGAGAAGGGTTTCCAACAACAGCAACAAAGAAGAATATGGGACATGGCATTGGTGGCCCGCAAAGCCGGAAGTATTGACTATGTTACTATCTGCCCCCTCTACAGAGAAAGTTTGCTGACACCCCCCCCCCCATATTTTCTATCCTACCCTGTCGTGTTCTATTCGGCTGCACTGTACCCCACTTCATTCACAGTTCGGCTGTGCTCACTAAATTAATTCCCTGATCTGCTGATGGGTTGCAAACCTCAGTTTGAAAACTGTGCATTCATACCAGAGTCCGTTTTCTCACTAGATGGAAAAATGGGTGAATAAACAGTGAACTGATTGACGGACACAAGGACGCAGGAGAAGAAAATGGGTAAGGTCACCTTAGCCAAGCAATGTCCCCTTGTTGAGTGTCAGATGGCTCAGCTGAGACCAGGAACATCCACAACCTGCCACTCAAGGCTGTGTTGAGGGGTAGTGGGGTCCTGTCTGTGTCAGTCTTCCTGATGGGTCTGTAATTGACATCTCAAGGAGACAACGAGGCCTCGGACAGCCAGGGACGGTGGAGCACATCTCTACTGTCCTTGTCAACACCTAGTCCAGAGCCTGGCCTGGAGGAGGAGCTCAGGGAGTATTTCTTTGGGATAAAGGCGACATGCCAGTGGCATCCAAGGCCCCTCTGTGACTGGATTCTCACCCTGTCTGCAGTTGGACCTCTCTTCCTCTGGCCACACAACCCCTTTGGCCTTTTCCACCTTACCAGACCCTCCCTTCCTCCTGCTGGAGTTCCCAGCCCTGTCCCTGCTCCCACCTCTCCTGACAAAATCCCTGTGATGAGGCCCCTCTCAGATGCCATTATCCTTGCAGCCCCTGGCAAGTCATCAACAGGACCCATGTATATTTCTACGCACAGGCTCTGGAGCCTCCAAGACGCTGGGTCCATGGCCCCAATGTTCCTGGACAGGTCAGCGGCCTTTCTGAGCCTCAGTTCCCTTGTCTGGGAAATGGGTGTCCACTAGGCAGTGTGATAGCGAGGATTCTCACGGTGCAGAGCTCCTGGCACATGGCCAGCCCTCGCTAAGTGGCCTCAAAGCTCTCCTTTGGTGACTGGGTGGGGACTGGGTGGTTTCCATCCCTGCAGAGGGAGGTGGGTTCCCCCAAAGATGGGGAGTGTGTGAGATGAAAGCAGCATCTCCTTCAAGCCCAAATTTGGCTCCAGAACTGGCCGTAGAGCGAGAGGGCATGGGATCAGAGATAAGTTTACTGAGTGCCAAACATCCTGCTTTCCTTTTCTCAAGCATACCTATTTTATGAAGAAACCCAGGCCCAAAGGGGCAAAAATGACTTGCATTCTGCTGGTAGCTTTCTACTGACACGCAGTGCCCTTCCTGAGCCCTCTGGGTATGGGTAACACCCATTACTCCATCCTTTAGCAGCTGGTTCCCCTTCTAGAGCTGCCTCTGACGGGCGTCTTTACCTGGTGTCACCCGGAAGCCGGCAGTGAGGGAGATGCCCCTTGTTCTGGGCCCGCCTGGCCCCGGCCAAGCCCTGCAGATAAGAAGCCAGGGTCCTTCCCCATCTCTACCACTGCCTCAGGCACCTGCTTGCTGGGTCTCAGCATCCCTGCTACACACAAGGGACAGTGGGACAGTGCTGCCTGCCCCGAGGTCCATGCGGGACTTTGCAATTTATAAAGAATGATCGTACTCACCCCACCCAAGGGAGCTGCTGCCACAGTCTTTTTATAGATGAAGAAAAAGGGACTCACCGAGGGGACAAGGGCAGAAGTGAGACTCAACCCACATGAAAGCCCCTTTCCCCCTAATCCAGAGAGCACCCCAGCCTGCTGTCAAATGGGAGGGAGAAGTGGTAGAATCTTTACAAAGCACCTACCGGGAAGTCTGTCACAGCCTGCCTTTTTCTTGTTGCCTAAATGAAGCTCTGTATCAGGGTTTGGGGGGTGCAGACCGGAGCTCCCTCACCGCTCCCTGACTGTCCCATTGCCTGGACACCCCAGCATGTCTCAAGAGAAATGTTTCCATCTGGTTCTGATTCATTTACACTTAACTAATCAACATGTTGTTTTGTAAGAGACACTTGAGATCCAAGAACCTTTCTCAAGCTTTTTCTTTCATTCTTTGTCTTAGAAACAGAAAAATTAAAGAAAAAAAGAAGGAAAGAAACAGAAAAATTGGGTTTCATCGGAAAACCAATCGATGCCAGGCTTGAGGAAGTGTGGGTCTGCGGGTGCCAGGCTCTGCGGGTGGCAGCTTGGGCTGGGCAGCTGCTGGGCCTTGCAGAGCAGGCGGAAGACTGAGGCCCAGGACTCGGGGGTGGAGGGGAGGTTAGGGAAGTCAGGGAAGGGGTATTCCTCCACCGTGGCAGCTGCTTAAGGGCAGGCCCCAGGTCTTTAGACGTTGGTGTCTCCAAGCTTTCCAGCACAGAGCCTGGCACGGAGGCCACCCTGTAGCGGCTGCTGAATGAATAGGTGAAAGGATGGATGCATGGAGCATGGCCAGGGCCCAGGTGTCTTCGGGACACAGTCTCCTTCTACAGTGACAGCAAAATGTCAAAGCCGCTAGGACCCTTAGGGATGTCGTGTGAAGTTTTCCAAGCGGCTGTCTCATGAAAAACGGCCCTCTGCTGCATAATTAGTTTGGGAAATGTTCTGCTGTCTAGCTCTACTGCTTCACCATGAATGCTCTGATAAGTCCTGCGGTGGAGAAATCTGCTAAACCCAGTATTTCTCAAACCTATTTGGCCAGAACTCCTAAGACCACTTGCCGAATATGCTATAGGAAGGGTTTTCCTACCCTTCTATCCCCCCACCCAGAGCCAATGGGGAAACTGAGAGTGTTGGCAGGAGCATGGGAGTCCACCGTCTGGGTGCAAAGGGGCCCGGGGTGGGAGTGAAACCCAAGCCTCTCTCCATTGCACCTGACCGATGAGTAGAGCTATAAGCCTCTCTCAGGAGATGCTAGAGGGGGCATGTTTATGTCCTATACACAAGACATCAATTACTGTGGGGAGGGGCGCCAAGAGCCCCTTTCCCAAACAGGGCAGCATTGGGAGCAGCCATGCCCAACCTCCTCAAAGAGCAACTGGAGATGGGGAGAGGGAGTGGAAGTTTTCTTTTTCTTTCATCTGTGTGTGTGTGTGTGGGGGGGTCTTTTTAGAGCTGTGAAGCATCTTAAAGATCTCCCCAACCAACTCCTCTTCAGATGGGTAAATGGAGGTTCTGGGAAGGGGGTAGGGAAGGCCAACACATCAGGAGCCATCCTGACAGACACAGTGGGATTCCAGCCTGCGTTGCTACTTACCTGCTGTGCAAACTTGGACAAATCAGTTTCCCTCTCTGAATCCTCATCCAGATCCTAAGCATCGCCCTGCCCGCCCTGCCCCCCACCCCTGTGAGGCTGTCGTGAGTAGCCAGGGACACCACACGCAGGAAATGAAGATGACTGGTACCGACAAGTGTCCCTTGGAGCCCGTGTACTTGGCTACTCACTTAACAAACAGACACATCCAGTCTTGCCCACATCTGCCTGTGAGTCCAATGTTCCAGATTATCATTCCTTTTGTTAAAGGGGAGTCAATGAGGAGAAAGTTTTTATTTTTATTTCTTCGGTCTGTTCTAAAACTGAGAAAAATCTCAGAGATATCCTAAAAGACTGTCGGATGGGTAAACCCAGGCTCAGAGAGGCAAAGTGATTTCCCCAAGGTCACTCAGTTGGTCACTGGGGAAGACACTGTCCAAGGGCCATTCACGGAGGAACATTCCCACAGTCCCAAACCTGCCCCAGTTCCCCTGAAGCCCACCCACTGCTCAGACTCCTAGGTCCCTCCATCCAGTCACACCAGGGATGGGAGCCCTTTGGGTCGGTCATCCCCACCCAATCCCACCTCCCCATTTTCCCAAAGCCCTTCTCTGCTTCCTGCTCTACTCCAGGAATGACTGTGTCCGTGCAGGGCTTTTCACTCAAACGGACTAGAAGCTTCTAGAAGGTAGACTCTCTTTCTTATTCCCATGTAGACTTGTTTGGACCTTGCAGGACAGCTTAGCAAAGTTCCCTAACCTATAGAGCCTTGGCACCCAACTGTCATAAGGAAGTGGTAGGGATTCCCTTAATGAGGGAAGACCTTGGCACAGTGGCTGGGATTCCAGGGTTGCCTCTCAGACTGGTACCAGCTCGGGAGACTTGCTCCCCTGCTCATCCTCCTCAGCTGGGCAGGCTCTACCGACCCCCACTCGGCAGCAATGGCCTCAAACGCACCTCTTGAGGACATTCTGACTCTCACAGTGAGCAACTGTGACATAGGACCCTGAGGGAGCCAGGGGCCACTCTGGACCCCAGGTACATTTCTAGTTTGACCTTCCGAGTGTTCCCAGGTCAAGATGGGAAAAACTGGGGGGACTCTGGGGCTTCCGCCAGGTCATCTCAGAACAAATGGACTTGAATTCTGGTCTCAGGTCTCCCTGAATTCCCAAAGCTCATATCCTTGCCAGGGGGCCCACGAAGGAATACCGCTGCCCCAAAGGTGACAAGGTGAGTCAGGGTCAATGATGGGCCTCAGCCTGGGCCATTTGGACTCCCAGCCCAACACTGTATATGTTTTCTCTCGGTTCAGCATGGATTCTTGACATGGCTTTTAAGCCACTAATTCTGTCCCTTAGTCCCAGTGTCCTCTGACCTGGCACCTGGGGCCTCCTGTCTCTGCACAGAGCCACCCTCCTTCTCAGCAATGCTGCTACTATAGGGAGTGGGTCAGTGAGAGAGCCCTACCGGCACCTTCCTTCCTTGGAGAGCAAGCCAGCTTGCTAGACAGGCGCCCCGGGCCTCAGTCTCCCGGTCTGTAAAGTGGGCCATTGGAGGTGTGAGTTGTCCATGGTGCCGTGACACCATGCTGATGTTCCAAGGGCCATCGCCCAGTTTGCTCCGCCGTGCGTGCCCTGCCACCAGCCCGCTGCCCCTCGTACCTTGCTTCTTCCTTCGGCTCGCTGGGAGCATGTCCACGGCGTGGGCGAGGAGCAGCAACAGGCAGAGTGGCGCCCGCATCTGGGCAGCCTGGTCGGGGCGGGCGCGCGGGGCTTTCCCCGGAGGCCCGATGGCTGCTCCCGGCGCGCGGGCACACCCGCGGGGCGCGGGCTCGGTCCCGCCGCCAGGGACGCGCCGTCCTCTCAGGGGCCGGCCGCCAGGTCGAGTGAGGCCGTCGGCAGAGCCAAGACACTGCCCTGGCTGGGAGGAGCCGGCGCGCGGGGCGGCGCGTTAACCCGCTCAGACGGCGCGCGCGGCGGGGGGCGGGGGTCGCCCGGCGGGGGTCCGGAGGTCGGTCGGTCGGTCCGGCAGTCCGCGGTCTGGCGTCGTTCCGCCCCCTGCACTGCCCCACTCACAGACCCGCCGCCGGCCGGCCAGACGCAGGTACAGACGCGCGACCGCCAAGTGACCCCCATCCTGGCGCTCTGGGCACCTCCCGACACCCCACTCCCCTCCTGCCTCCGATTTTCTCACTCCTCTGTCGCTCCTGGCTCCTGCGCCCGGCCCTTCGGGCCACTCCTGCACTTCCTCTTGTTTTCTCTGTGTCTCACAGTCCTGTACCCTGAGGCCTGACCGTCTGGTGTGCACCCTCTCTGCTCTGCCTTGTTCTTCCAAGAGAGTCCCGGGACCCTTCTGGCCACGAACCCTGCATGTTTCCTGCGCGGTCTGCGGGGAGCCCCTAATCTTTGATGCCAAGTGACCGGCACCTCATAAATTCACTGCACTGTGTTTCCTCCAACCTTATCTACTGGATGGGGAGCAGCTCGGGCCGTTTTAACCCTATCACAGCCGGATCCCTCCCCCTACCCAGCAGAGAGTGCACTTCTACCTCCAGTCACACTCCCCACCTTAACCAATACCAGTAATAATAATGGTAACTATCATTTTTGATGCCTGTGTGCTTGGGGTTGTGCTAAGCACTTGACACATAATATGATCTTCAAAGTCACCCAGTGAGGGTCTACTCTGATCAGCCCCACTTTACAGGGAGGAAAGCAGCTCAGAGAGGCCAGTGACTTGCCCAAGGCCACACACAGCAGGTCAGTGCCCTCTCTGTGTCCAGCGCCTGCCCTCTGGGCCACTACTCAGGACACGGTGGAGCTTAGCTTGGACAGTCTCTTGCTGAACAACTGTCCTTTCCTTTTCCTATGTGTGTGACTTGTCCCCTTCAGCCCCTTCTCTCCATCCTCAGTGAGTCCCAGGCTCTCCACCCCTCTGAGCCTTTCCTGTGTGGCCTCTCCATGAAATATCTGCCTACACATCCCATCCCCTTTCTTCGCTGACTCATTCAGGACCCCACCCTGGATATGCCCCTCATCCAGGAAGCCTTCCTGGATTCTCAGGCCAGGTTCATTTCTTTCTCTGGGCTCCCACAATCTCTTTATCACAGCTTGGCCCTAGGTGGTAACTATTGATGTCTCTGTCCCTCACTCTACATTGTCAACTCTTGGGAGGCCAGAGATGAGGTCATATCTGGGTCCCTGGAGCCCTGGGTCACACTGGACATTGTAGGATGAATGAACGGATGAGCTCTCTGGATGGAGGAGTCTCCTGGCTTCTACATGGAATTCAGGTACTGGGAGAAATGAGGTAACCCTAGAAAATCTGGAGGAGGAAGTTGGAAAGCCAGCCCCTATCCTGACCACACCACCCCCAGTCCTGAAGCCTCCAGAGTCCAGAGCAGGATAACCCTGGGGTGAGCAGGGCTGGGGAAGAGCAATGCGCACGGTGGTGGGGATGAGGGTGGTAGTGTGTGCCAAGTCCATGGCTATTGGACAGACACCCAGTTCTGCAGGCTGTAGCCTCTCAGTCCTTCTCTTCCTACTCCCTCTGCTCCAGCTGCCCAGCCTCCTCTCCATCAGACTCTGCTGTGTGCCCTCAGCAGGGCTTTTTGCTGTTCCCGCCGTCTGGAAAATCCTTCTTGAGATATCTTCAGGGCCTGTCTCTGCTCAAGGTTACCTCCTCAAAGAGGGCCCCTCTGACCGCTCCATAAAGCCAAACATTTCCTTTACCCTCTTACTTTGCTTTATTCTTCACAGTACCAAGTACATAGTCCTGTTTGTGTTTGCAGTTGGCTTGTTTGTAAGTTCTACAAAGACAGGAATCTTTTATATTATCTGTATGCTTAACACAGAAAGTGCTTAATAAATATATGTGGAATGAATAAAAGAATGGATGAATGAGGGCTCACTCACCCACTGATTCACTGTAGAACCTCAGGCACCTGCTGCTATCTTGGGCTCAGTTTCCCCTGTGCAGTGGCACGGGTGGGTTTTTGTGTTTCCTGAGAATCTTACAATCCTTTCAGAATCCTCTGTTTCTCAGATTCTATGAGCCAGAACTCAGACCGCTACTCGGCTCTGAGATGTACAGAGGGTTTCGGGGTCTCTGAAGCTATAGGGGGCTGTCTGGGAATCTTAGCCTGCCATCTGGTCACCCCCCAGACAAGCATCCAGAGAGGACATCAAGGCCAGTGGCATCCCAGGATGTGTGCACACTAGGAGCATCAGTTAAGGAGCCACAGGACACTGTCACAAATAGATGAGAGTGGTATAATGGCTACAGCACATGACAGTCCTATTGGGTGTTCTGGATCAGCAAACCCTCCCCTGCATGGACAGCCGGGTCTCAGGTTCCTTCCAGCTTGTGCTCTGCTCTCAGTACATGGCTTAAAGCTTGCTGTGGATGGGGCAAGGCATGGAAGATCGTCTATGGGGGGTACAGATGTCCTCCCACCTCCCACGGGCCAGAATTCAGTCACATAGCCACACCTACCTGCAAGGGTGGCTGGGAAGCACAGTCTAGCTGCATGCTCAGGAAGAAAACCAAGAGAGTTTGGTGAACATTGGGCCATTCTATCACACTGGACCACTCTCATTCTTGCCTTAAAGAGGCAGTAGTTCTCGCCTGTGTTAGTTCTGACCACTACACATTCTTTTTCCTAAGCAGCCAGAGGACCTGGATTTTTCTTGGTGCTGCAAGGGCTGCAGGATGGCTCCTGCTAGAGTGACCAGTTGTCCCAGTTTGCCAGGGATTGTAGAGTTTCCTGAGATGGAATTTTATCTCATGTACAGCTTTGTGTAACCACCACCACATCAAGATACTCAACTGCACCGGCAAAAAAAACTCCCTTGTTACCCCTTTTTAACTCCATCCACTCTCTCCTTTATACCTTAACCTGTAACAACCACCAATCTCTTCCCCATTTCTACAATTATGTTGTTACACAAATGTTATATAATGGAATCTTGTAGTAGGTGTCCTTTTGAGATTGGCTTTCTTTATTCAGGTGAATTTCTTGAGTTTTGTCCAAGTTTTGCATGATTAACAGTTGCATTTTAGGGGCACCTGGGTGGCTCAGTCGGTTAAGTATCTGCCTTCAACTCAGGTCATCATCTCAGGGTCCTGGGATCGAGCCCTGTGTTGGGCTCTGGGCTCTCTGCTCTGGGCGGAGCCTGCTTCTCCCTCTGCCTGCCCTTTCCCCTGCTTGTGTTCTCATTCTCTATCTCTCTGGAAAATAAATAAATAAATAAATAAATAAAATCTTTAGGAGAAAAACAGTTGCATTTTAATGCTGAGTAATATTCCATGGTATGAATGTACTAGAGTTTCTTTAGTCATTCATTCTTTGAAAGACATTTAGATAACTTCCAGTTTTTGGTTATTAAGTACAAGGCTACTATGGATGTTTGTCTACAAGTTTCTGTGTATCATCTTTAGCAAAATGTCTGTGCATGTCTTTTGCACTTTCTTTTTTTTTAATAATTTTTAATTTTTTAATAAACATATAATGTATTATTGGCCCCAGGGGTACAGGTCTGTGAATTGCCAGGTCTTTTGCACTTTCTGATTGGAATTTTTTAGTTTTACTGTTGCATTTTAAGAGTTCTTTATTCCATACAGAAGTCCTTTGTTGGATATGTGATTTGCTAGTATTTTCTCCTAGTCTATAATTTGTCCCTTCATCTTCTTTCCAGCATCTTTCACAGAGCAAAGGTATCTAATTTTGATAAGGTTCACCTTGTCAATTTTTTCTTTTATGGATTATTCTTTTGGAGTCAAATCTAAGAACATTTGCCTAGTCTCAAGTCTCAAAGATTTTCTTCTTTTTTCTAGAAGTTATATCTTTTTATGTTTAAGTTCACAATCCATTTTGAGTTGATTTTTGCATAAAGAATGAGGTCTACATCAAGGTTCATTTTTTGCCTGTGGATGTTCAAGTGATCCAGTACGATTTGTTGAAGAGGCTGTCCTATCTTCACTGAATTGCTTTTGCTCCTTTGTCAAAAATTAATTGGGCATATTTGTGTGAATCTATTTCTGGGTTATCTATTCTTTTCTGCAAACTATGTGTTGTTCTGTCTGCCAATACCTCACTGTCCTGATTACTGAAATCTTGAATTTGGGTAATCTGATCTCATCCACCTTATCCTTTCTCAAAACTGTTTTAGCTATTCTAGTTCTTTTGCCTTTCAATATAAATTTTATAATAATTTTGCCTATACTTACAAAAAATCTTACTGGGAATTTTATCAGGACTGCATTAAACATGTATATCAATTTGGCGAGAATTAACATCTTGACTATATTGAGTCTTCCATCCATGAATGTGGTATATCTCTCCATTTATGTCTTCTTCGATTTTTTTAAGAATCAGTGTTTTGCCATTTTCAAGTCCTAAAATTTTTATTTGATTTGCACCTAAGAATTTTCTTTCCTTTTTAAAAAGGATTGTAAATTGTATTGCATTTTCAATTTTGTTGCCCCACGTGTTCATCCCTAGTTTACAGAAACACAACTGATTTTTATGTATTGATCTTGCACCCTGACACCTTGCTGAACTTATTAGTTTTAGAAGTATTTTTCCACATTTCTAGGGTTTTCCAACAAAGATAACATGTCACCTGCAAATTGGGACAGTATTCTTTCTTTTGTTCTGATTTATGATCCTTTTATTGCCTTTTCCTTCTTTATTGAATTGGCTAGAACTTCTAGCACGGTAGTGAATAAGTGTGACGGGAGAAGACATCCTTGCCTTGTTCCCAACCTTAGTGAGAAAGCATTCAGTCTTTCATCGTTAAATATGATGTTGGCTATAGGGTTTTTTTGGGAGGCTCTTAACAAGCTGAGAAATTTCCTCTCTATTGCTATTTTTCTGAGAGTTTTCAATCAGGAATGGGTGTTGAATTTTGTAAAAAAAATTTTTTGCATCCATTATTGATATAATCATGTGATTTTTCTTCTTTAGCCTGTTGATGTAGTGCATTGATTGATTTTTGAATATTGAACTAGCCTTCCCTCCCTAGAATAAACCCCATTTAGCATGGTGTAGGATTCTTTATATATTTTGCTGAATTCTACTTGATAATATTTTAGTAAGGACTTTCACATCTATATTCATGAAAAACATTGACCTGTGTCTAATGTCTGTACTCTCTTTGTCTGGTTTTGGTATCAAGCTAATACTAACCCCAGTAAGCACCAGAAGTACAAAGCACGACAGAATAGAAATGCAAGTGTTCTGGAAACTAAATGGTCATTGTAACTCCAGCCTCCATAAGTATATAAGAACCTACATACTACACCTAAAAAGTGAGACTGCCAGCCAAAACAAAAGACTTAAATAGGGCCTGAAGTTGCCTAATATGCTAGCTCAAATGTCCAGTATATATAACAAAATTACCTGTCATACTGAGAACCAGAAAACCACAGTTTGAATGAGAAAAGACAATCCACTAATGCTGAAACCAGGATGATTCAGATGTTGGGATCATCTGACAAGGACTTTAAAGCAGCCATCCAAAAAGTGCTTTGGCAAGAAATTATAAATTCTTTTGAAATGAATGAAAACATAGAAAATCTCAACAAAGAAAAAAAAGTTATTTTAAAAAGAGCCAAATTGAAAGTATAAAACTGAACAATACAATAATTGGAAAAAAGAAAACCTTGAGGATGGACTCAGTGGTAGAGTGGTGATAACCAATGATAGACAATGACCCCAATTTCCTCCTTCAACAGGTGGGATAGCCTTGGCTTGTTCTATGCTCTTTTCCAGAACTCCCCAGCAGGGTAGAGAGCTCCAGATGTTCCAGTGGTACCTGTCTTGATGTCCTGCCCTTCATGGGCTGGCCTCCCACCCTGTTTCACAATTTATTCCCAGCCCCGCATTTCCCAGGATCAATTCCCAAATAAACTTCTTGAACTCCAATCTTTGTCTCAGTGTTTGCTTCACAGCAACCCCAAAGACGGTATCTTAATTTTCATGACCTTGCATGGGGTAGTGCAGGTAAAAACAATGTCTAATCCAGAGTAAGTTCTCACTAGTAATATTCATTATCTGTGTCTCAGTTTCCCCTCCTACAAAAGACCAGCATTGAATCTTCCACCTTCCTCTGCTGAACTTCGTCTTGTTCTCCTGTTAAACCGGAACCTCCACCTCATCCTGTCCTGATTCTTCACCTCATCTGGTTTTTCCAAGGGAGGGCAAAGAGCCTGGTCCCTGGGTTGTTCAGGCAAACAAAAGAGTTGCTTTAGGCCAGCTGCCCCTCCTTCGCCAACCCTGGTGGAATCACAGCCTCCGTGGTGGGTTGGGTTGTTGTTTTTAATACCAGTGTGAAATAGATTGAAAAATTACCCATAAAATACAGGTTTTCAGCAGCTGGCCTGAAATTTCTTTCCATAAACAAACAAGTTTAAAGAGATGCCTTAATGCCACCCGCCAACTCCTCCCCCAGCCTTTTATGTCCCCTGGTGGGAGTGGGGTCTGCTAAGAGATGGCCTCCTGGGGGAAAGGCAGCTGCTGGAGGCCACGGGTCATTGCCCGGCCTGCTGCTGACTTGCACCTCTTACCCCTGTCTGTCTGCTCCAGGAAGAATCCCCCAGACTCGTCCCCCATCCCCAGTGCCTACACTCAGCATGAACTTGGGAGCCAAAGAGCCTAGGTTCAAATCAGAGATTTTCTACATATTAAGCGTGACTTTAAGCAAAGTACTTAACCTATCTCTGCCTCAGTTTCCCCATCTGAAAATAGGGATAAAGTCAGTACCTACTTCGTAGGCTTATTTGAAGATTAAGTTAAATATACATAAAGCTTGGAGAACAGTGCCCAAGACAAGCCGTGCTGTGTAAATGTTAGCTATTATTAGTTTTACAGGGCGGAAGAGAAACTAGGATAGAAGGTGGAGTAGGAGGCTTAGTGACATTTGGACTTTTCCACGATCCTTCTTTGGGGTTTCTCCTGGGGTGTTTATATAAACATCTGCCCAACACCCTGCAGTTTGCAAGGATTGCTGACATCCACTATTTCGTTTGGCTTGACATTTAGCTATGGAAGTATTCAGGATGGGGCTTATAATTATCCCCAGCTCACAGAAGAGGAAACTGAGGCCTAGAAGGTGAACAGACTCACCTGTGGTCTCAGGAATTTCTTTTTTGGGGGGTTTGAAAACCCAAGATGCATCCTGATCCTGGTTCTACATAGAACCCTGACTCATAGTAGACTGAGTCCTGGTCATTCATCACACACTGAAACTTGACCATGATCCTAGACCAAATAAAATCCTGGGCCTAGGTGGGGTTCTGATCCCATTTGTGGTATGGTCTGAGCCCCAGACTAGCCACATCTTGGTTTCAGTCAGACCCTGAATGTTGTTTCCCATTAGGCCTTGACTCTAGCTTCAGACTGAGCCCTGGTCTTGAACTTAGACTGAGCCTGACCCTGTGAAAGACTGAGCTCTGTTCTTTTTTTTTTTTTTTTAAGATTTTATTTATTTATTTGAGAAAGAGAGAATGAGAGAGAGAGCATGAGAAGGGGGAGGGTCAGAGGGAGAAGCAGACTCCCCGCTGAGCAGGGAGCCCGATGCAGGACTTGATCCCAGGACTCCAGGATTATGACCTGAGCCGAAGGCAGTCGCTTAACCAACTAAGCCACCCAGGCGCCCTGTGAGCTCTGATCCTTGTTATAGACTGAGTCATACTCCTGGTTCCATACTGACTCATGATACTGGTTCTGTACTGAGCCCTAGCTCAGTGGGGTCTCTAACCTGGAACTCCACCTGTAGCCCCAGTCTGGATCTGTCATCTGAACCCAATTGCCCATCTTCCCCAGACTCCAGTCCATCACTCAGGAAATGACAGAGAGAAGAACTTCTCTCATCACCATCAGGAGAAGGTCCAGGCACCACAGCAGGATTTACAATCTGTTCACAGAAGTCAGACCCCCATCTCATATGTTTGCAAAGCCCCCAGCCCTATCCGGGGGCGGGGGCAGCCTCAAAGACCCATGTCCTCCTGATGCCAGAACTCTGAGGAGTTCGTTGTTTGGGTAGTTTTCAGTTTTGATTGTTTAATGTAGTCGTTTCTGGCTTTACATGTGCAGCCCTGGTCCCCTGGGGGTAAGGTTTTTCCTCCCCCTGCGGTTGAAGCTGTAGCTCTCTTTCAAACAAAGGAAAATTTTTTTAAACAGTGAAAATATTTCCAAAATATGTCCACAATCAAGTTGATCTCTCAGTCATTAGCTGCAGGAGAGAAGGGAAGGACAAAGAGAAGGTTTTTGTAACAAAGGTCGGGCAGGTCTCTGGTGGCTGGGGACAAGGGTATGGGGCCAGCCTTGGCTCTTCCTGGACACAGATGTGGCCCTGGGACACGGAGATAGAGGACGGAGTGCAGAAAGGTGGGGGAGAAAAGCCCATGTCCAGGCCTCCAGATGTCCCCACTCTGGAAGGAGCCAAGATCCGGAGCCTCTTACTTACTACATGCCCTTAACTCTGAGCCTTGCTTTTCTCACCTTTGAAATGGTGGCAGTACCGTTCGCCCAAGGAGGACTCTGGAGATCAAAAGAGCAGGTGGTCCCCGAGCCCCCAGCCCAAGTCTGACACTGAGCAGGTGTACCTAATAGCAGTTGCAGCCCTTGTGATGATGTGTATGCATTGTGTGTCGGCTGAGAGGCAGCAGAGGCTGGTGGCACGTGGACACGGAGTCAAGCTGCTGGGTTCAGGTC
Source organism: Mellivora capensis (assembly GCA_004024625.1). Classification (NCBI taxonomy): domain Eukaryota; kingdom Metazoa; phylum Chordata; class Mammalia; order Carnivora; family Mustelidae; genus Mellivora; species Mellivora capensis. Next base: position 4,061 of record PISX010010420.1, on the reverse strand, counting down.
TCGTTCTCCTACTTATTACCCGTGTGACCTTGGGCAAGTTGCAGAACTCCTCTGAGCCTGTTTCCTTACCTGTGAAATGGGAGTGGTAATCAAGTTAGGTGAGGATTAAATGAGTTACCCCAGGCAAAGCACTTAGAACTCTGCTTGGCACAGAGTAAATGCCTAATCAGTGGGAGCTATTAGCATCTGTTCAAAAAATATTTCATGCATTCCCACCACATGCAGGGGCAGTGTTAGAAAAATTACTTCACCTGAAGAGCAGTGAGGGCCTCTGGACCCCTAGGTTTTCTTGCCCCATATTCTCCATCTTGATTCTGACCATTAGTGGCTGATAACTGATGAATTGATAGATTCGTCATAACCAAGCACCAAGTGTGCGCCAGGGAGCAGTGAGAGTTAAAGACATGAGGTCCTCATAGACTGGTGGGGAGACAGAGAAAGAGGAGAAATCAACCAAGTCGGGGGACTTCTCAAATCCAGGCATGTAGGAGGGGTTGTGGGGGATCAGACAAGGTACTGGAAAGGTGCCTGCAGGAGCCAATGTCAGAGCTGGGTCCTGAGCGGCTCATAGGACTTAACCAGTCACTCATTGAACACATATTTACTGAGCGTTGATCTACATGCCCAGGACTCAACCACGGTACACTAGATCCAGATTTGGCCTTCCTGGAGCTTCTGGCCCTGGAGGAGACCGGGAGCCATAACCATGTCCATGTGAAAAGTGACCTTGGTAATGGTAAGTGCCATGAAGAAAGCTGGAGTTGGACCGGGTCGGGGCAGGGAAGGCTGCTCTGAGAGGGGACATGGAAGAAATCTGAATGAGGTGAGGGATCAAGCTGTGTGGAGACCTGGGCAGAACATTCCAGGCAACAGGAACTGCAGAGGCAAAGGGCAGGAGGCAGGAATGAACTTGAGGCCAAGGCAGTGAAGGGAGGCAGAGCGGCTGGAGCAGAGAGAGCGAGGGGTATTTGGGAAGGGGAGCAGAGCAGTCACAGGGGTGGTAGGGTTGGGAGCAGGGCCCATCTGCCAGAGAGCCGGGCTCAGGACAGATAGGGAGGAGTCCTTCTTACCCAGGAAAACGTGCTGTAGTTTCCAACCTTCTCTGAAAGCCATCGGCAGCCACTAAGGAACACTGGACAGGGGAGGGACGGGATGGGACGCTGGCATTGGAAAGTCTAGAGTTCTGGGTCCTTTCACAATCTTTCCCTTAATCCTCACAACAAACCCATTTCACAGGTGGGGAAAAGGAGGCCTAAGGACACAGATCTGAGAGGACACAGATCTGACTGTCCCCAGCTTGCCCGCCTTCTCTGGCCTTCCCCCTGCCTACTGAGTACTTAGCCACTTTATTTCCAATGGCTCAGCCAACATTGGACCGAGGAGAAAGTAATAGGCACCACCACTCTGGGCTTCCTCAGCCCCTGAGTCCCACGACCAGTCCCCCATTTCCCTGTGGCTCCCATTACCTACTCCAATCCCTCTAGACTTATGGGTTCAGCTCCCAAGAGGTCCTAGCCAAGGTATTACCTTCCAGGTCTCCTTCAGTGGCTGCCTTGCACATACCAGCTCGGCATTCACCATCCAGGTGAATCCACCTGCTGGCCAGAGCCCAGGGAACAGCTGCCCTCCGGTGGGCTGGCAATTCTGGTAAGTTCATGCCCCGAGGAACAACTCCCGACCACAGGTGCTACGAGTGTGTGATGAAGCCCCCAGCTCCTGGCCATCTGTAAAATAGGGTTTGTGGTGTTGCTGGCTGTGTCCTTGAAAGCAAGGACCTGGTCTGCGTATGTGGGGCCTCTCGCCCCAGGTCCTGTGCTGGCCTTCGTGTTTAGCTGTGAGTTTGGTGATATCCCTGCCCTCATGGACCGGACAGTCTGGCTGGTTGGGGGTTGGGGAGGAAAGCAGATGATGGGTCAGTTATGAAAAATGCCCAGGGGTGGGGGGAGAACCATGAGAGAGGCATTCCCCATCCCCCAGCAGTGGGTGGGCAGTGGGAAGCCATGCTCACTTGGGTGGCTAGCTTCTGTATAAGAACAGAGAACAGGGATAGGAATGATTTCATTGAGGTGCTGGTGCAGCTCTCTCCCTTAGCTGCCCAGATGTGAGTAGTGCTGCCGGTAGAAAGTCTCCATGGTATCTACTCATTTCATGTGGTAGACCCATGGCTCCTTGGGGGCTTCCTGAGATAGCCCCCAACACATCCATATTCTAGCCAGTGTGGTTGGGACATGGCCATGTCCAGTCCCAGGGGAGGCTGGGAAATGTAATATTCCACAGGCAGCCATGGGCTCAGCTAAAAGGCAGAGGAAATGTTATTACACAGGAGAAAGGGAGATTGGATGTGGAGGATGCCTGGTGGCCCTTGCCTCAGGTGTCAGCCACCAGCCCCCACTTCCTCTTCTCTGCGTGTCCCTAATTGGTCCTTGTTGGTGTGAGGTGGAGGGAAGGATGGCTGCTCACGGTCCTGAGTGAGCCTGAACCCCACCTATGAGCCCTCACACCCTCCTGCAGAGCTCCAGCCCCACCCAGCCCTATCCCCATGCCCTGTCAGCCTGCAGTCTGTCCTCTCTGTCCATCTTTGCTCCATCCTTCGTTCCACTTCTCCCTTCTTACGAAACATCTCAGAAGCTCTGCCCACACCTGTGGTGGCTGTGTTCTCACTCTCCTCTCTCCACCCTGTCTGGAAGCTTGGCCTCTCTAGTTCCTGCTCCTAGGTGTAGCTTAGCCACTCTTCTCCCCAACCTCTGCCCTGCTGGACAGCTTTCAGATGTTCTTGGGGACACTTACACCCACTAGAAACACAGAATGTGATATCTTGTTTGGGCAGAACAGGAGCAAGGTCACTTCACCTCTCTGAGCCTCTGTTACTCCATCTGTAAAACGGGGTTAAGAACATCCACTAACTAACTAAACAAATTTTTACTTGCAGCCACACCTCACCAGGCATTTACATAAACCCATATAAATGCATCTGAAAGGGGGATAACAAAGCCGGTAACTCCACCACCAAGTGCTCGAGAGTCCATGTGAAGCCCTTGATGGGCATCAGCTCAGAATGCCACCCTTCCCAAACCACTTTCTCTCTTTCTTCCTCCTTTGCAAATTTGTCTTGCCATTCCTGCTCCTTGCTGCACACCTTGCTGCATTTCTGAGTCTGTCTGGGCTGTGTTCTCCCTCCATCTGTGATCTGACGGCTCCGCTGGAGGTCCTATGGGCACTTTAAGCCCAGGGTGTCTGGGGCCAGACTCAGCTTCTTCTCCTCCTGGCTTATTGCTCTGGGAGGCACCCATCCATCCACTCACTGCATCTGTGCAACCAAGCTGGCCCTCAGTCCCTCTTCTCCAGCCCAGCCCCAGTGTCTGCAGCCACTTCCCTAAGTCTCAGGCTCTGAGGGCTCCTCCTGCCCTCTGTGCCCATCCTACGCCGAGCACTCAAGCATTCTTCCTAATCCACTACTTTTGTCACCCTACCTTTAGCACTTGCTGTCATTGCTCCCTCAGTAGTTGACTTTCCCTGTCCAAGGAGCCTCCTGCAAACACCTGTAGGTGTCCACCAAGGCCAGAGGAGCTTGGGAATTAACAGAGCCAAGCGTCCCAGCCAGTGATCAATGGGAGGTGGATATATGCCCAGCTTCCTGTCTTTAGTTGGGATACCACTAAGCTATGTTCTTCACTCTCATCCAGGGGTCCCCAGTTGAGATCCAGGTGGGATGGAGCTCGCATAGCCCACATAAGCAACCTGCTTGATTATGCCTCATTTTGGCTGCCTTTCCTTCCAGGCCTCACTTTCCTGTGTTTCCCTGAATCACCTCCCAACTTGACCACTTGCTTGATTCCTCATCTAGATGTCTGCTTTGTGGGGGACTCAAACCAAGATACCCCCCTCTTCTCTTTAAAATAAAGTATAAATCTTCACCATACTCCAGTGTCTTCATTGTCTCTGGGTCACGAATTTTATGAAAGTCACAGCTTTTCTCCCCAGAGCCCATTATTGAAGCCCATTTGCCTCTGTTTGAGAGGCCCTGGTCTCCAGGATGACAGCTGAGCCCCTTACCAGGCAGT
>PISX010010419.1:0-70636 GCA_004024625.1 Mellivora capensis | reverse complement strand
GTAAGAGGGTTCCCCTTTCTCCACATCCTCTCCAACACACATTGTTTCCTGTCTTGCTAATTTTGGCCATTCTAACTGGTGTAAGGTGGTATCTCAATGTGGTTTTAATTTGAATCTCCCTGATGGCTAGTGATGATGAACATTTTTTCATGTGTCTGATAGCCATTTGTATGTCTTCATTGGAGAAGTGTCTGTTCATATCTTCTGCCCATTTTTTAATATGATTATCTGTTTTGTGTGTGTTGAGTTTGAGAAGTTCTTTATAGATCCTAGATATCAACCTTTTGTCTGTACTGTCATTTGCAAATATCTTCTCCCACTCCGTGGGGTGCCTCTTTGTGTTGTTGACTGTTTCCTTTGCTGTGCAGAAGCTTTTGATCTTGATGAAGTCCCAAAAGTTCATTTTCGCTTTTGTTTCCTTTGCCTTTGGAGACATATCTTGAAAGAAGTTTCTGTGGCTGATATCAAAGAGATTACTGCCTATGTTCTCCTCTAGAATTCTGATGGATTCCTGTCTCACGTTGAGATCTTTTATCCATTTCAAGTTTATCTTTGTGTATGGTGTAAGAGAATGGTCGAGTTTCATTCTTCTACATATAGCTGTCCAATTTTCCCAGCACCATTTATTGAAGAGACTGTCTTTTTTCCACTGTATATTTTTTCCTGCTTTGTCGAAGATTATTTGACCATGGAGTTGAGGGTCCATATCTGGGCTCGCTACTCTGTTCTACTGGTCTATGTGTCTGTTTTTATGCCAGTACCATCTGTCTTGGTGATCACAGCTTTGTAGTAAAGCTTGAAATCAGGTAACGTGATGCTGCCAGTTTTATTTTTGTTTTTCAACATTTCCTTAGCAATTCGGGGTCTCTTCTGATTCCATACAAATTTTAGGATTATTTGCTCCAGCTCTTTGAAAAATACCAGTGGAATTTTGATCGGAATGGCATTAAAAGTATAGATTGCTCTAAGCAGTATAGACATTTTAACAATGTTTATTCTTCTGATCCAAGAGCATGGAATGCTCTTCCATCTTTTTGTGTCTTCTTCATTTTCTTTCAAGAGTGTTCTGTAGTTCCTCGAGTACAGATCCTTTACCTCTTTGGTTAGGTTTATTCCCAGGTATCTTATGGTTCTTGGTGCTATAGTAAATGGAATCGATTCCCTAATTTCCCTTTCTGTATTTTCATTGTTAGTGTATGAGAAAGCCACTGATTTCTGTACATTGACTTTGTATCCTGCCACGTTACTGAATTGCTGTATGAGTTCTAGTAGTTTGGGGGTGGAGTCTTTTGGGTTTTCTATATAAAGTATCATGTCATCTGCGAAGAGAGAGAGTTTGACTTCTTCCTTGCCAATCTGGATACCTTTTATTTCTCTTTGTTGTCTGATTGCTGTTGCTAGGACTTCTAATACTATGTTGAACAAGAGTGGTGAGAATGGGCATCCTTGTCGTGTTCCTGATCTCAATGGGAAGGCTGTGAGCTTCTTCCCATTGAGGATGATGTTTGCTGTGGGTCTTTCATAGATAGATTTTATGAAGTTCAGAAATGTTCCCTCTATGCCTATACTTTGAAGCATTTTAATCAGGAACGGATGCTGGATTTTGTCAAATGCTTTTTCCTGCATCAATTGAGAGGACCATGTGGTTCTTCTCTCTTCTCTTATTGATTTGTTCTATTACATTGATTGATTTGTGAATGTTGAACCATCCTTGTAATCCAGGGATGAATCCCACCTGGTCATGGTGGATAATATTTTTAATGTGCTGTTGGATCTTGTTTGCTAGGATCTTGTTGAGAATCTTAGTATCCATATTCATCAGTGATATTGGTCTGAAATTCTCCTTTCTGGTGTGGTCTTTGCCTGGTTTGGGGATCAGAATAATGCTGCCTTCACAAAAAGAGTCTGGAAGTTTTCCTTCTGCTTCAGTTTTTTGAAACAGCTTCAGGAGAATAGGTGTTATTTCTTCTTTGAAAGTTTGGTAGAATTCCCCAGGGAATCCATCAGGTCCTGGGCTCTTGTTTTTTGGGAGTTTTTTGATCACTGCTTTAATCTCGTTACTAGATATCGGTCTATTCAGGGTGTCAATTTCTTCCTGGTTCAATTTTGGGAATTTATAGGTTTCCAGGAATGCATCCATTTCATCTAGGTTGCTTAACTTATTGGCATATAACTGTTGATAATAACTTCTGATGATTGTTTCTACTTCCTTGGTGTTAGTTGTGATCTCTCCCTTTTCATTCATAATTTTATTAATTTGAGCTTTCTCTCTTTTCTTTTGGATTAGTGTGGCCAATTGTTTATTGATCTTATTGATTCTTTCCAAACAACCTTTTCTGTCAAACTTTAGCCTCAGCTATGAATCTGTCTAGACAATTCAGACTCCCTGGGATGCATGCGTGATTCTTATTTCCAAATGGAAAGCATTTGAAAACTATAAACTACATGTGTCTTGCCTTCTTCCTTTTTCTTTTCTTTTTGTGTTGTCTTCCCTCTTCTTCAAGCTCCTTCCCTTTTTCCACAGCCCCAGGAACTTCCAATTACCTATTGACCCCAGTGGGGTCAGTGAGCAGGAAGTCCAGGCACAAGGAACAAGTAGGTTGACGGCCAAGTCATGGCAGCCCTAATGAAATCCATGCAGGGAACATCATAAGAGAAAGAACAAAATTGCTAGAATTGCTGCCAGAACAGTAGGTCAGAGATTTATTGAGGCTATGACATCTTGCAAATTAAAGCTTTAGAATGCAAAGTATATATACACACATATATACCTACACACCTGTGTAGACAAAAAGACAAAATTGTCAGTGCAAGAGTAACACCCACAGCTGAGTAATGCCAATCTTTTTATTTCTTTTAAATGAAATCTGTATACTTTTTTTGTTACATTATTTAGAAGCATAGTGTTAGGATAGGGGGTAGTGCAGTGTCATAAAATGAACCTGAGATGAAACATCAGAAAACCAGAATTTAAATTCCAAATGAACCCCTGGCTTATCGTATGACCTTATTATATGAGCTTCCACTTTTACGTCTGTAACATTGGGACAGAGGAGTTGAGCCCACAAAGTGTTACTCACAAAAGGAAACTGAAGTGTGTCATGTAAAGGACAGCTTTTAAAGCATTATACCAGGGAACCCTTTCCCAAGTGTGATTACAAAGAGCGCCTTAAAGAAAGAATTTACGAACTAGCTGAGCCCTCACTATATCCTGATTTCGTTGGAAACATTCGGAGACATTGGCTACAGAATCCATCCCTCCCTGTTTTCTGGATGGTACCAGTTTTCCAGGAGAGGTTCTCCCAGGAACCAGCCACTTCACCACATTGCACAGGTCATGAAATATTCCCAATACCAACTCATACATAAAATACATGTACCGTCGATCACCAGATTTCTGAAAAAAAAATTCTCTAAGACCACCTATTTCCAGCCACATGAGTTGTCTAAGATTTTAGTTAGGAAAGTAGTAATTTGCTATAGACTAGCATCAGAATTCATTTTCATATGCCAAAATGCTAATGTGAATGGTGCAGAGAAAACCTTTGTCTCTGGGGGCAAAAGAGGTGGCTTCATTAATGTTCTTTTTTTTCTGCCCGACTTCCGTTTTGTTTTATTCTCTGCTTGGGGGTGAGTTATTTTGACATGATTATGCACTCTCATTCCAGCATCCAAATCCACTATTCCTCACCCTTGCCTGCCAAACAAACTCCATCTATTTAGTCTGTGTGTGTGTGTGTGTGTGTGTGTGTACGCACACACGTACACACATTTTTTTAGCTTTTCTATCTAAATGCTGTTTTCAGAACAGGTCCAGTAAAGATAAAGCTTCACATCCCTGCTAAGTCTGGCATAGGAGTTCAACCAATATTTGAAGGAGAATCTGCTAAATGGTCTCTTTTTGTTTCATGAATACTAGACCCTGATGCTCTTTGATTTAGAATATTTTTTTGGCACTAAACCCATACGTGAGATATCTTGGAATTTCCGTCTGTCCATTGTGACCTTCTTGGCAGTCAGCATTGCTGGTGTTTGCTTAGGAAGGAGAGGTCTATGGATATGGGGAGCTTCTCAAGGCCATAGTATAGCCTGTTCTAACACCTCATCTAGGCTTAGGTGCCTGACCTCATTCTGCCACAGGCAGAATAGTCATGAAGCTTACTGATGGGATTGTCACAAGGTCCAACAACAAACCCTCTGCACAGTACTCATTCATTTTAACTACAAATAAGTGGAGATAACCACAGATCATTCATTTAGTTCACCCTACGAATATGGCATAGCTTGCTATGTACAGACTAGGATAGGAATGAAAATGTTCATTCTGATAATATAAAATCACACTTCTATACGCACTGGTGGATTGAAAGGAAGCATCCTGCAGATAACGTTATTTCATGCTATTCCTACTAAGATCTCGTATCTTTTGCTTCCTCATTGTGGTGGGTATAATGCAAAAGGAAATGTGATGCTCCTTGTTCCCAAACTGTATTCTAAAGCTCAACTCTCCAGTATGGCAGTCACTAGCCACATGTGGCTATTTAAATTTAGAATAATCAAAATTAAGTAAAATTGAAAACTCAGTTCCATATCTACACTAGCTGCATTTTAAGTACTCAACAACCACATGTGGCTAGAGACTCTCTCATTGAAAAGCACATATATAGAGCATTTCCCTTACCCCAGAAACTTCTATTGGAGAGCACTGTAATTTCTCCAAATGCAGTCTGTACAGTTGTTCTTTCTGCTTATTAAAAACACAAATTTCTGGCACCATTCAAGGCTTACTAAATCAGAATCTCTGGGGTGCAGTCTTCAAATCTGCATATTAACAAACTTCTCAAATACTCTGTTTCTGCAGTGAAGTTTGAGAACGCTTCATGCGTATGTTCCAACAACCATTACACATTCAGCTACCAGTCACCAAAATGTTGCCAAATATATTTTATTTAAAATAGTTCTCCCTTGCTCATTTTCTTCTCTCTCCTTCCCTCTCTCTCTCTCTTTCACTGAAGTATGTTTCCCCCATATATTTTAGGTCATAAGATAATTCCTATTGGGAGAGTAATTACAAAATTGTTCTTATTGAATTGATGAGCAAGAATCTTCATATCTTCTCTTTGCCAGTGACTGCATAGGCAAACATCAGCAGAGAATAAAGTATAGAAACATAGGAGCACCTAAAGAAACTAAAAATTCTCACTGAAAACCTCATAAATCATAAAGTTTTTCAAATCCTCCGTGATGCCTTTCTCCTTCTGCCAGTTCTTTGATTACTACTATCTCTAGCAGTTCTGCAGAAAGGTAGAATGAGGATCTTGGGGATGAATCTAACCACCAGTATTATGTATTTATATACCGGATAAGATAAAATGAGGATATAGATAACCAGCATTCCTTCCTCCAACCCCAACCCAAATTAGAAGGGTGTTATGGTACCTCAGGCATTCTTTTACTCAACTTTCAGGTTTTCAAGCAGGGAAATCTGTTGTCTTCTGTGACAGGTACTACAAACCAATCTGATCAGTTCTCCTATGAGTCAGTTCTAGAGGTCTCTTTCCCCTTCTTTCATTTTCTTTCCTGCAGTGTGGGATTATAGGTTTGCCACCCCCTGCCTGGGAACTCTGAGTGAGACCTAAAGAGAGCTGAAATGTTCACCAATGTCCTAAATCACCATTATTAAGTCCGAAGAGCACATCCTGAACAGGAAAATTGCAGCAGCATATGGGCAGCCCTCTGCACTTCATATGTTATCCATCACATTACAGAGCCCCTGCCACATGTTCCTGAAGCGGCCAGGGAAGAACTTGGCTCAGTGCTTGCTGAGTAGGATCTCTTAATCTATTTTACAGCAAACAATTTTGCAATTACTGTGGGCATCATGGACCCAGCTGATATTTGAGCTTTGTCCTGACAAGTCTATAGCAAATAAACATATGACACAAAAATAATCCACTGGAATCGATGGGAAAAGGAACTAGAGAAATGGAGAAAAGGTTTATTGGTTCCAAAGAGAGAAGGGAAAAAATTCAGCTCACCCTTTGAAGGGCTTTTATTTTTAGCTAATTTATATATGTATACACAGGTACATGTATGTTTCAAATATATGTATATATGTAGATGTTGCAAACGTGTATGCTATATATTTCAAATATGTATACATTTATATGTTCCATACACACACACTCACACATACCCCTCCATGTTCATTAAATATTTATCAAGCCCTTACTATATGTCAGACAACATGCAAGGCATTATGGAAAAAAAAAAGTGGTCAAAAATGGACCTCAGTGCCTGCCCTCATTACAGAGTCTAGTGAATGAAAACAGACCTTAATTAAATAGTCTCAGAGATAAATGTAAAATTATAACTACCACTATGCTTTACAGAAGTGTTTCCTGCTATGACTCTACAGGGAGTTTTTGTCTTAGTCTGACTGGAAAGAAAGGCATTTGTAATGAACTAAACAATTGAGCCATTGGAATATTTGTGATGAGGTCACATGAAGAGGTAACAGTTGAGACATTGGCCTGCAAACAATTATTTTATATCATATGCTCCAAATATGCATTTATTATGTATAAATTACCTATATATGTTCCTGCCTGTGGATATTTCAATATTTGAAAGTGTAATTTACGTTTAAGTTTAGGTAAAAATAAATAAAAATAAAAGCTTCCCCCTCGACCCCCTGCTTTCCAGGCCCCAGAGGACTGACTGTCTTGCATTCCCCCAGTGTGCATACATTCTACTTTGGAGACTTCTTTGAGGATGTCATTAAGTGGACTAAACAAAATGAGCAGGGATAGGGAAGAATGTGTGTCAGGGCCTTCAGAAAGGAGGAAGCAATGTATGCCCAGTATGGATGGGAGGGAGAAGGGACAGTTAGGTAAACCTCAAGAAGATCTTAGCTTCCAGACCAAGCATGACTTTGTCAAACACAGTGATGTCTTAGGTTATCAACGTAAGACCAATGGGAAGCTGTGAACTGTTTCATCACTGGGTGAGAAGATTCTATTCAAATTTTGGAACAATCGTTCTCAGTAATTGTGGAGAATGAGTTTTACCAGAGCATATTAAACCTTGAGCAACTGATTTTGTCAGTGAGTGGGTCGCTTAAGACAAATTAAAGTTTATGAGAATACTCGTTGTGTTCCAAGCGTTGTTATTAAAATGTCTTTCTAAATTAGTCAAAGTACATAATGTACCAAGTGGCATAACAAAAATAATTGAATTCTTGGTCTTGTAGTTCCTCAAGGTAAGCCAATATATATTGTGATTAACAATTATCATGACAATGCCATCATCGCCATCTTTCTGAATCACATTTTCCTTTGGCATATTGCTTTATTGTGTGAAAATATGTAATGGAACAGGAAGTAAGGACTATACTTGCATTCACTTTGTTAATCCTCACAAACACACTATGAGTTAAGTAGGCCCAGGAAAAGCACGGGGCTGCTTATGTTATAAGTTCCACGGGGCTGCTTATGTTATAAGTTATCATTGCAGGTTATTTCATGATATTAGCTGTTTTGGTAGATTTGACCAAATTTTTGAATAAGTAAACACAGATTTAGAATGTTTACTTTGCTAGAGTTCTCGTTGGTTGGTCGGTTGGTTTTGATGCTCTGAAAACAAGGATTGGACAAGAATTTTGTATAAGATTTATCTTGGGTTTCCTTTCTCTTATTTACAGAGTAAATCTACCAGATCTTGTTAGTCACTGTAATGAATGAGTAGTCATTAGCAACTGTAAATGTTACAGTTTAGACTAGATTTTAGTTAAAGACAAATTGTTAAAACTATTCCTAGAGAAATCTTATGAAATTGAACAGAGGTTTCTAGGCCAAGTGCCCCCTTGGAAATTGTTCTCGACCTTAAGCAAAGGCTGAGAGATAGATGATCTAATTGACCCAATGCCAATTCTCCTCTAAATAATATGACAACTCACCCATAGTTTTCTATGAGCTTGTAACATTATGATTATCATCTTATAAAACCCTTATTGTTTGGAATTAAGTCCACTCTTGGTTTTATACATTACCGTAAGTCTATACAAAAATAAAAAATAATTTTATACACACTGCTTCATTAAAGTTGGAATAATGGTCTGTAGTCCATTTAATAAAATGGGACAATTTGAGAGCTCCAGTTTGCTCTTATATTTTTTTTCCTTAATTACTGGAATCATTATTGGAAATTTGTGGCCTCTCTAGCACCAAAGCTGTTTTCATTTTTATTGAGTTCTTTTGCCTAGTCGGTTTAGTAAAGAGATAGCACAGTTTGATAAGTCATCTCTTCTTAAGAGAAAGCAAGCCCTCCATAGCATGTGGTGTAATTTACAGCCATTATTCAGGGGTAACCCTGCAGAGCTTAGTTCCTAAATATGGAATTGCTCTCATTTTCCTGTAGTTGAGTTGAGTCATTAGCTAAGTCATGTAGGTACAGTCTGAGAAATCCCTTTGTGTTCTCAGATGATCTGGAGTGACTGAAAGATAACAGAGGGGCTTCAACTTTACAGGAACTTGAAAAGAGCATGAAATCAAACTCCAAGGATTTTTGGAACAGAGCATGTAGTGGTTTGAAACATTCAAAAAATTTTTTTTCAAGAGGATTCTTTTTTCAGTTTAAATATTTTTTTTCTGACTATTTGTATATCTTTAACTTAGGTCCTTTTTTTAAAAATTTATTTATTTGTCAGAGAGAGAGGGAGAGAGAGTGAGCGAGCACAGGCAGACAGGGTGGCAGGCAGAGGCAGAGGGAGAAGCAGGCTCCCTGTCGAGCAAGGAGCCCGATGCGGGACTCGATCCCAGGACGCCGGGACCATGACCTGAGCCGAAGGCAGCCGCTCAACCAACAGAGCCACCCAGGCATCCCTAACTTAGATCCTTTTTTAAGTAAAAAAGACAGTTTAAAAACCATTATCCACAATATCATGGAAAAGTAAACACTGATAATATTTTGGTAAATTTACTTCTAATCATTTTTCAAGAATTTATTTGTAGAACTGAGACTATGCTCAGAGGCTCTTCTTTGTTATAGGAAATGTTTATGTGCTTTTTAGTGTATGATTTACAAAGCCAGTAGAATGGAATGTAGATAGGTACTAAATTCTAGTCCATACTTTTCTAATGATATGTTTATAACTTTAGGTAAGTTGTGTGTGTGTGTGTGTGTGTGTGTGTGTGTGTATACTTAACAATGAATTTTATTTTGGGTCTTTTTGTTTGTTTGTTTTGCTAAATAAGTAAATTGGACTTGATCTCTGGATCTCCTACAGGTTTCTCTTCACATGCTCTTCTGTAATTACCATTACACCATGAGAATTCAATGTATATAAGAATATCAACCACATGATTGCTCACCTGTGTATCTAGTTGCCCAAAATAGTGAGCCTGACACATAGATGTTGCTTATTCAATAATTATTGATCAGTTAACGTTTACAATAAAGGACCTAAGTGGAGATGCAATCAGTAGCTTTTCTAAGTGAGACGAGCTTGGTTTAGTACAACTGAGGCACAGTATAGCAAAGCAGATGAGAAGTGCAGGGTCATGGCTAAAAAGGCAAACTCAGGCCCCGCATGGGGCTCTCTGCTGGGGTGGGGTGGGGGAGCCTGTTTCTCCCTCTCTGACTCCCCCTGCTTCTCTTTCTCCCACTCCCCCTGCTTCTGTTCCTTCTCTCTCGCTGTGTTTCTCTCTCAAATGGATAAATAAAATCTTTAAAAAAAATAAAATAAAAATAAAAATAAAAAGGCAAACTCTGAAGGCAGGTTGCCTGGATATACATACCAGCTCTTCCATTTACTAGGTATGACTTTCTACACATTCCAAAGCTTTAAAGTTATTGATTGAATCACGGAATGTGGCTAACAATGGCAGATAAATTATAGTGTGATTATTAGGAGTAAATTAGTTTATGCAGTGGAAAGCAGTTAGGGTGCTTCCCTAGCACCTAGCTAGAAGGGTATCTGCCACATGGTAAAGCTCTCAATAGAGTTTTGCTATTAATCATAGGATGTATTTCAAGTCTAGGGAATGAGAATAAGACAAAGAATGTCTTGGCATTTAAAATTTTTAAAACATAATAAAATTAAAACAACTTTTGTACCTAGAGGTTATATCAGACTTGATCTGAGGCAGGAACTAAACAAACTTGGTGAGGAAGAACAGTCCAAGAATTTTGTTTACACGAGAGGTAAGGGATCTTTAGGTAGGCCTGAGGTCAGATCCAGAATAGTCAGATAACCCCAAAAAGAAGAAAACACTGAGCAGAAATATAAGAAATTCTTAATCCTTTGTTCCCCAATGAATTGCTGGTCTTCCAGCTAGAGTCTTGTATCAGTTCTGGGTGCCTCCTTTAAAAAGAAACATGTACCTATTCAGCCCTCTTCACATATCTAGAAGCAAGTGGCCAACAGAGCTTGTGGTGTGAGGAGGCAAAGGGAGCTCATGGGTCTGTGTTTTCAAGAACAGGTGAAGTTGAGTGACCTGCTCCGTCTCTGCAGAGTTCATCAAGTTCCTGAAGTTTGGTCTCCATGGGCGGGCCCTGGCACATGGCAGACACTGTGTCTAATCTGTGGTTCAATAGCAAAGTCAGATTTTCCTGTCCCTCCCCTCCACCTTAACTGAACACCTTGAGGGAAGAAACTGAACTGATATGCAGAAGAGGCATTACAGATATTTTTGTATTTTGAAAAAAGTATATGTAAAGATGGAGTGGACCCTGGCCTCTGTTTAGAGTTACAGTGAATTTTATGTGGTCCCTAATCAAACCAATGTCCCTCTCGTCTCCAGACCTCTGAAGATACCATTGTCTTCCCTTGGAATGCCCATTCCTGCTACTTATACTTGGTTAATTCCCACACATTCTTAAAAACTCAACGGACATGTGACTGTCCTTAGGAAACCCACTCTCACCATGTCCCTTCCACCTCAGTTCAGGCTGAGATGCATAAATGGCCTCCTTTGTAACCCAATCACACCCTAGAGATATGCATGTTTCTCTCATAATCAAATGCAACATTCATAAATTCTACTATTACTTTCTGTCTCCCCCATTAAATTAGAATTTCTTGATGGCAGTGACTTTGAATTTCAGCTCAGTATCCTCAGGGCCTACCTTTGCTCCTGTAAGGAGAGATTTTTGAAATAATAGGGTTTAAAATGGGCTGTATCAAGAAGAAGCTTTATACTACTTAAGGATGGAATAGAGCCTATGGCTATATGCCTTGCCTCAAAGGAGATTCTATGGGATGACTTTCCCTGTCCTTACAGGGGATCCAGTAGGATACTACCTAGAAATACTTTATGAGCCAAAGATAGTTTACATATGCTAAAGTAGTAAAATTCCTTTCCTTTAATACATTTATATTTTTACCTGTTCAGCGGGTTTCTCTTCTCTAAATTAGTAGTTTGTATTATACCAATATATCTTCATATTTTAAAACTTGCTTCTCACATTTTCAGGTCAAACTAGAAACTGCTTGTTTCCTCTCTTATGACATCTTCTAAGCCTCTTTTCTATGTGCCTCTTTTCATTGCATCCGTCACCATTATGGCCTGTGTAAACATGCATTATACAGCATCAGATTCCTTCCCTTGGCCCTCAGCCCCATGCAGTCTTCCACACTTTGTCTCCAACCCCATCTCTAGCTTTTCTTTGATCAGTTTTTTGTTTGTTTGTTTGTTTTTGTTTTATTTTTAAGAGAGAAAGACAGAGAGAGCACAGGGATGGGGTAGACAGAGAGGGAGAGAGAGAATCTTAAACTGGTTCCACATTCAATGGAGAGTCTGACACTGGGCTCGATCTCACAACACTGAGATCATGACCTGAGCCAAAACCAAGAGTTGAATGCTTAACAGACTGAGCCACCCAGGCACCCCTGGCCAGTCTTTTTTATTGGTAATAGAAATGCTATCTTTCACTTTTTTTTTTTCTGCTACCATGTAGCTGTTATTTGAATTATTTCAACTAAAGCATCTATTTGCAAATTAAAAAAAAAAGAAGTCATAATAGTCCTTAAAAATACCTCCTTATAGAGCCAGTCTCTGCCCTGCAGAAGCTCCTAAGAGAGAGCCCTGATCCTGAGTACGTGCCTCTTTATGGGGAAAACATTTTTGTGACCTCTGTAGAGTCACGCACTTGACCTGTTTGATGATCTTAAAAAGAATAGCCTTTCTTAGTCTTCTAAAATGTCTTTAAGTGGCGAGTCATCCCTGCAACTGTGAGTCAGCCTTTATGATTGAAAAAAGTTCAGATTAACTGTATACAAAACAGTAAAACTATCCCACAACATTAAAAACAAACAAACAAAAAAAAAAACAAAAAAAACCTCCTTATTCTTGAGGCTTTTAAAAGTTTCTTTAAACTAAACGTCTAAGGATATTTAAGTTGAGAAGTGCAGATGTTAGACTCAATTATCAAACAATATAGCTAGAGTCCACAATAAGGGAGAATAATTAGCTATTTTATGAATTCGAGATCCATTTATACATTGGAAATTAAAAAAAATAATTTGTTTACTTAAATAACCTCTGGGCCTTGATTTCTTGTGTTAGTTTAATTGAAAGTGATGACTAAGCTCAGGCCTCTGCTGTGAAAAGCAAGTGTGTGAAATTCTAACACACTCATGGGGTCAGGAGAGTATAACTTACTAATTAAAGCATGCTAAATGGTTTTAATAAAGTCCATCTACTTTTGAATCAGCTTTATGCATTTGGTTCAACATTGTATAAGTCATCTAATAATTGAACATATTAATTGCAATCAGATTAATGAAGGTCATTATTGCTTTTTCATATATGCCATGAGTAATATTCAGTGCTATAGTAGAAAGATATTTGCTGTTTCAACCATATATGTATTTTGTGGTAGAGTTGTAGATATACAAGGCGTTTTCATGTACCGCTCAGCTGCTAAAGTCAGTATGTGTATAAGAAATGCTTCCAGTCTCTCAGAGCCCCCCCTTTTAAAAAAAAGATATTTATTCAAGAGCTCCATCAAAAAAGAAGTGCATCACCATCACAACAGTCTCCTTCCCTGAGATCTTGCAGAGTAACGGTACATATTCAGATAAATGAACCATTGAATGCTGTCTGTAATAGCAACAGCTGGCACCTCTCAGATAACACTGAGCTGCCCAGCCCCCAGAGATGAGAAAATAGGCAACGACTAAGTTGAATTTTTATAGATCTGAAGTCTGCTGAATACCCATTGAAAGACAGCAAAATGTGCATTAGACATTACTGACAAATGCCCAAGGTTCAATCTCTCCAACAGTCTTGCAGACCAACAAAAAACAGGAGTGAAAGGGATTATCTCCATCCTCAAATTTTCAACATGGTCAAAGGGACTGTAAAATCCTTCTGGTGAGCAAGCCAGGTTTAATGGTCGGGAACAAATGCTTCTTTAGTCACAGGCCAAGCCTTTTGGATTCGTTGTAATTTCCTGTTAGGGGCAGCAAAGGCAATGCACAACCTCCTCTCCTACCCACCCCCACCCCTCACCCTCCAGTCCCCTTCGCCATACTGTTTTCTCTTCCTCTTTCCTTTCTTTCTTCCAGAACAGTTCAAGCTATACTGCAGGTTCTCCTGGAGGCTGCCCTTGGAGGGCGTGAGGGCCATGTTGTGATCCATTCACCACAACTCTGCACATAAACCCACTCTCCAGAGAAGTAAATATGTACCCGAACTGCTAACAGTAAACATAATTGGTGCCTAGTGGTAGGTTGAACAGAGCACTAACAACAGATCATTAGGGGCTGAATAGATGATCTTATGCAATCAGTTGCTCTGTGACTGTGCCTTAGCATAGCAGTGGGCCCCTATTATAATTAGTCTTTTCAGAGCCTGTGCCATTTTCTCTATTGATGTCTGTGATTGCGGATAGTGG
Source organism: Mellivora capensis (assembly GCA_004024625.1). Taxonomy (NCBI): domain Eukaryota; kingdom Metazoa; phylum Chordata; class Mammalia; order Carnivora; family Mustelidae; genus Mellivora; species Mellivora capensis. Next base: position 56,737 of record PISX010010419.1, on the reverse strand, counting down.
AAAGTAGGTACTGTTGTCCAAAATCAGTAGTTTGCTATATGCATATACTACTGCAAACTGCTGCCATTCTTTTGAAATATACTGGGGACTATTGTTCAATATCAGTTACTCATTTTTTTCTGAGTCTGGAATAGATGTCTTTCTGTTTACCAGTTACATGTTAAATTACTCTGACAGATGCATTTTTAAAGGCAAGCAAATTCAGTCCCTGAGATTAAATGGAACAAAGATGTTGGATGGCTTGTCATTATCTTCTGGTGTCATTAACTCACTAGGACTTTCATATCCATGAATTTCCTACATGGCTAGAAATGGCCTTTATTTATTAGTGGTTCCATAGCCACTTCTCAAACACTGGTTTGTGCTCCAAATAACTTCTTTTATTTGGAATTGGGTATAACTGCAAAGATAAAATGACCAAACTCCTTTATGTTGTAGCACCATACAAGGTTTTGCTTCAAAATATAGGAGAACAAGGTAAATTTCTTGCATTGCTCCACACTGGACTAACTTGAGGTCTTCCTAATAATCATAATCCAGAGAAGGTGAGCAGGAACTACCTATGTGACATTTCCTAAGCATTAATCCGGGTCGGCAAAGTAACTCTCTGTTCCATATAGAAGGATATTTGCTAAATGGTCAATTTGAGGGAGTAAATAATCAACGAATCAAACACAATTTTGTTGTTGATGTTCTTGGTTAGCTCTGAGGGTACACAGGCAAATGGTGCACTATTCCTCATTAACAGAAGAAGCATCCGTTTTTGTAGAAAAAAATATCAAGGATTAGAACAACAATGAAGGAAAAAATGCTAAAAAAAAAAAAAGCCACAAACCTCCAAGAAACGTATTTGGAAATCTTAAAATTAGAATTAGGTGCACTGTGGGGAAAATGTGTACACAAAAAATGACATATTAGTTTCATTCAAATTAAGGGAAAGAATAAAGAAGAGCGAGGTTCAGATAGAAAGGAAAGAATAGAACCACTCTTTTCCAGTTTTGAAATTGTCATTTAGGTAATGAAGAAGAATTTTAGACTGAAAAAGATGAAGCTCAAAACAAGCAGAAATACAGAGAGCATCTAACTAATTTAAGTGAGCTATGTTGTCCTTGATCAGATGAAATACGCTCCAGTGCCTGCTGATAAAATCAATAAAACTGTTTTTGGGATTTTTGAAAAATCAAAGATAATGGACCAGAAGACCAGTGAGAAAAACTGGGTCCCATTTTTTTTTTTGTAAAGAGTGAGGAGTCGCAAAATGGATGAAAGACCTCATTGTGATACAGGAATCCATCAAAATCCTTGAGGAGAACACAGGCAGCAACCTCCTCGACCTCAGCCACAGCAACTTCTTCCTAGAAACATCACCAAAGACAAGGGAAGCAAGGGTCAAAAATGAACTATTGGGACTTCATCTAGATCAAAAGCTTTTGCACAGCAAAGGAAATAGTCAACAAAACTGAAAGACAACTGACAGAATGAGAGAAGATATTTGCAAATGACATATCAGATAAAGGGCTAGTATCCAAGGTCTATAAAGCACTTACCAAACTCAACACCCAAAGAACAAAGCATCCAATCAAGAAATGGGCAGAGAACATGAACAGACATTTCTGCAAAGAAGACATCCAAATGGCCAATAGACACATGAAAAAGTGTTCAACATCACTTGGCATCAGGGAAATACAAATCAAAACCACAATGAGATGCCACCTCACACCAGTCAGACTGGCTAAAATTAACAAGTCAGTAAATGACAGATGTTGGAGAGGATGTGGAGAAAGGGGAACCCCCCTACACTGTTGGTGAGAATGCAAGCTGGTGTAGCCAGTCTGGAAAACAGCATGGAGGTTCCTCAAAAAGTTGAAAATAGAGCTACCCTACGACCCAGCAATCACACTACTGGGTATTTACCCTAAAGATACAAATGTAGTGATCTGAAGGGGCACATGAACCCAAATGTTATAGGAGCAATGTCCACAATAGCCAATCTATGGAAAAAACCTAGATGTCCATCAACAAATGAATGGATAAAGAAGATGTGGTATATATACACAATGGAATACTATGCAGCCATCAAAAGAAATGAAAACTTGCCATTTGCAACGACATGGATGGAACTAGAAGGTATTATGCTGAGCATAGTAAGTCAGTCAGAGAAAGACAGTTACCATATGATCTCCCTGATATGAGGAATTTGAGAGGCAGAGTGGGGCTTTGGGGGGTAGGGAAGGAAAAAATGAAACAAGATGGGATCAAGAGGGAGACAAACCATAAGAGACTCTTAATCTCACAAAACAAACTTAGGGTTGCTGGGGGCAGGTGGCGGTATGGAGAGAGTGGTTGGGTTATGGACATTGGAGAGGGTCTGTGATATGAAGACATTTCACAGACCTGTACCTCTGGGGCAAATAATACATTATATGTTAATAAAAATAACTTTAAAAAGAGTGAGGAGTCGATGTCTTCAACCATAAAATGTAGGACCTGTCACTAATTCTTGAAAAATATTACAAACAGATTACTAACTTAACTGTGAGAAAAGAAAATGGTGGTTTCTCTGAGCCGGGACAGAGTCACTGAAAATCAGGCGATGTCAGACTGACTTCATGTGGTTTTTTGACCATCTTACAACACTGTTTATTAGAAGACTGGTGAATATGTAGTATAGATGACTGTTAGCCAAACATGAGAATATATGCCCTGATATCATTGGTGACAAAATGGAGAAAAGTAAGTAGAATTTTTAAAAACTGAGTTCATGTAGAGGGAATTTCTTAAGGTAAGGATCAACGTTTCTTTTAGTGGATTCCTTTTTTTTTTTTTAATTTTATTTATTTATTTAACAGAGAGAGATCACAAGTAGGCAGAGAGGCAGGCAGAGAGAGAGAGGAAGAAGCAGGCTCCCTGCCAAGCAGAGAGCCTGATGCGGGGCTCGATCCCAGGACCCTGGGATCATGACCTGAGCCGAAGGCAGAGGCTTTAACCCACTGAGCCACTCAGGTGCCCCACTTTTAGTGGATTCTATGAGTAGATAAAGCAGAGATTGGGCATGTAACAGAAATGTGGATGAACATATAACATGCTGATGAAAAGATCTGGGATTTTAAAAGTTTTCAGGAATTTGGAATAATGATACAAATCTCAGAAAATAAGACTGCAAGAATATATGCCAAGTTGAACATTTAGATATGTGGGGAAACAAAACAAAACAAAACAAAAACAAAAACAAAAACAAAAAAAACTTCTGCTGTCAAGTTGACTGCAGTTTCAATTCAAATCAATAGTCTGACAACGTTACACCAAAAATGAAGAGGAGCCTGGATCACAATAGAATTAAGGGGAATAATAACCCACCTTTACCTCTAACCATGAGATTATAATTCCACAGTTTTCATCTTGCTCAATTTTTTAAAATGATTCATATTAATTCCTTCAACAATACTTTTAGTAAGTTGTGTTTCAACCTCCTCATACCACAAACACAGGGCATTCTATTTTTATATAGTTAAAATTGTCATAAATGTCTTCTTTTAGGTCCAAATTGATTTGCCTGTGACTTTTGTCAAATAGATATAAGTCTGTTCACTTGAATCACACAGAAAAGTCTTAATCCATCTTCTTTCTGACAACTCTTTAGGTATCAGAATTTTTTTCATCACCCTTGTCAGATTGTATTTCCCTTTTGAAATATACACTATCATGTCAACATCTCCTCTTTTGTTAGTGTTGCCATTCATTCATACAACACATAGTTACTATTCCAATTGATGTGCTAGTACTGGTGATGGAAAGAAAAATAAGATTTTTTCTCTGCACTAAAGGGGGCATTTTGTCTAAAAGGGAACAACATACTATTGACTTATAGTGGGCTCATTGTCAGCTAAGATCTCTAAGGCTTCTTTTGTTTCTACAAATAATAGCAGCTATTAAGTCACGTCTCACCTATTTTACCCATGCACATAATTCAGTGTGGAGCCCACTGAAAAAGAGATGCTTCGTGGTCTGATAATATTAAATTGTATTCATTTTGTAAATTCAAAACAACCAGCTTATATTAGGGATCAGTTATATTCCAAGTACAACTCCCCCTCTTAAGACCACCATTCTAGAGGTAGATGGAGAAATATAAACCAAGAATCACATTATAATGTTATATGTTTTAGAGCAGAGATATGTAATGATTGGTACTGGAATACAGAATAAAAAGCAGAAACTATTTTGCTGTTTGTTATTTCAGTGAAAAGGATTCATTCACAACTGCCCATATGGCCCTCTTTTTAAAGATAGTTGGCATATGAGATTTTATTTTTTAAGAACTGGAGCTATTTACCTGGGGAAGACTAGAGGAAGATCTGAATGCTATCATCCAAATAACTGAAAGGCTAATAGACAGAGATAGGTATAGATATTTGGCTCTGATTCTCTGAAGAACCCTGACTCATACAGGATGAGAATGCCAAAGTAGACCTAATAGGAGTTTCAGAAAAAGAGAATACAGGGATACTTAAGAGATATTGCAGGTTTCAGACCACCACAATAAAGAAAATGTCACAATAAAGCAAGTCAGAGGATTTTTGTTTTGTTTCCCATTGTATTTAAAAGTTATGTTTATACTGTACTGTAATTTAAGTATGTAATACTGTTATGTCTGCAAATATACATATACCTTAGTTACAAACATTTTATTACTAAAGATGCTAACTGTCATCTGAGCTCTCAGTGAGTTATCTTTTTGTTGGTAGAGGGTCTTACCTCTGTGTTGATGGCTGCTGACTGATCAGGGTGGTCGCTGCTGAAGGTTGGGGTATATGGCAATTTCTTCAAATGAGACAACAATGACATTTTCTCCATCAATTGATTCTTCCTCTCATGGAAGATTTCTTTGTAGCATGAGATTCTGTTTGGTAGCACTTTGTATGCAATGGAACTTCTTTCAAAATCAGAGTCAATTCTCTCAATCCCTACCACTCCTTTATCAGCCAAGTTTGTGTCAAATTCTAAATCCTTTGCTACCATTTCAACAGTCTTCATGGCATCTTCACTAGTAGATTCCATCTCAAGAAACCACTTTTTTGGCTGACCCGTTAAGACACAACTGCTCATCCATTAACATTTTGTCATGAGATGACAGCCATTCAGTCACAACATTGGGCTGTAATTCTAGTTCTCTTGCTATTTCCACTATATCTGCAGTTACTTTCTGCACTTAAGTCTTGAAGCCTCAAAGTCATCAGTGACAGTTGGAATCAACTTCTTTCAAACTCCTGTTAATGCTGATCATTTGACCTCTTCCCGTGAGTCATGAAAGTTCTTAATGGCATCTAGAATGGTAAAGCCTTTCCAGAAGGTTTTCAATTTCCTTTACCTCGATCTACCAGAGGCATCATTATCCATGGCAGTTATAGCCTTACAAAATGTATTTCTTAACTAATGAGACTTAAAAGTTGAAATTACTCCTCACTCTATGGGCTGCAGAATGGATATTGTGTTAGCAGGGATGAAAACACCATTGATCTCATTGTATTTCTCCATCAGAGCTCCTGGATGACCAATTGCATTATCAATGAGCAGTAATATTTTAAAAATCTTTTCTTTTTTTCTGAGTACTGGGTCTCAATAGTGGGCGGGCTTAAAATATTCAGTAAACCATGTTGTAAACAGATGTGCTGTCATCCAGGCTTTGTTCTTACATTTATAGAGCACAGGCAAAGTAGATTCAACATAATTCTTAACCCCCCTGTGATTTTCAGAATGGTACACAAACATTGGCTCCAACCTTACATCAGCAGCTGCCTTAGTCTGTAATAAGAGAGCCAGCCTGTTCTCTCATGGAAGCTTTGAAGCCAGGTGTTGACTTCTCCTCTAGGAAAGTCCTAGATGGCATCTTCTTCCAGTAGGAGGTTGTTTCATCTACACTGGAAATCACCTGTTTGGTGTGGCCATGTTTATAAATGATGTGAGCTAGATTTTCTGGAGAACTTGCTGGAGCTTCTCCATCGGCACCTGCTGTTTCCTCTTGCACTTTCATGTCATGGAGATGGCTTCTTTCCTTAAACTTCATGAACCAACCTCTGCTAGCTTCCAGCTTTCCTTCTGTAGTTCCCTTACCTCTCACCTTCACAGAACTGAAGAGAGTTAGGACCTTGTTCTAGATTAGGCTATGTCTTAAGAGAATGTTGTGTTTGATTTGATCTCTATCCAGAACACTGAAACTTTCTTCTCATCAGCAATAAGGCTATTTCAATTTTTTATCATCTGTGTGTTTACTGGAGAAGTACTTTTAATTTCCTTCAAGCCCTTTTTCTCTGGCATTCACAACTTGGCTAACTGTTTGGTGCAAGAGGGCTAGCTTTTGAGCTGTCTCAGCTTTGAAGCATCTTTCTCCCCAAATTTAATCATTCCTAGCTTTTGACTTAAAGTAGATGTGTGACTCTTCCTTTCACTTGAACATTTAGAGGTCATTGTAGGGTTATTAATTGGCTGAATTTCAATATTGTTCTGTCCCAGGGTATAGGGCACGGGGGTGGGGAGAGGGATGGCGGAAAGCTGGTTGCAGGGAGCAGTTAGAAAACACACATTCATGGATTATATTTATTATCTTATATGGCCTGGCTGTGGCATACAAAACAGTTAGGATAGTAACATCAAAGATCAGAAATCACCAACCATAGGTCTCAATAACAAATATAATAATAATGAGAAGTTTGAAATACTGTTAGAATTACCAAAATGTGACACAGAGGCACAAAATTAGCAAATGTTGTTAGAAGGGAGCAAACACACCAGTAGACTTGCTCACTGCAGGGTTACTACAAACATTCAATTTCTACAAAATGCAATCTGTGAGGTGCCAGTAAAGCAAAGTGGGATAAAATAAGGTATGCCTATTTATAAGGTGGGGAAGCAGAAATATTCAAAGGGGATAATTGAGAAGGTGAATAAATTCAAAAGCTCATTATTTTGAAAAGGCTAATAAAACAAGAAAGTCTATGCAATGCTTGATCAAGTAAGAAAAGAGAAGGCAGAAAAATCATTGATATGTATAAATGGTGACATCATTAAGATATAGTAGAAATTTTTGTATCATCGGAGCAATAAATAAACATTTTTAAGCCAACACATGAGAAAACTTAGATAAAATGCACATTTTTAGAAAAAATAAATTATAAAACTTCTATAAGAAGAAATGAAAAATTAATCTTTTTACCTTCTTTTCCCCGCATTATTCGCTTTGGTAGGAGAACTAGTATATGTTCTAAAGAGAATGACTAAGTTGATAAGCAACGTTAAGGAGTCACTCCTTTCCCTGCCTTATTCTGTAATTTAACTTGGGATTCGGGGAAGTTATTAGTGAGGATAGGAAGGTATGGAAGTAGTTATGAGAATAGGGGGCCATAATGGAAACAGAGGAAGGGAAGAGGAGAAGGTGAAATAGAAGGCTGAGAGTTAAATGCTATTTCTTTTTCCGGCTAGAATTATTTTTTGTCCTTCTTTACTAATGTACAACATCCTGAAGCACCCCTCCCTCCATTTCTACTCACCCTTCTTCTAATCCCTTCTATTCACCTATCTTCTACCTTCCCAGAAATAGAAACTGTAGGCATTAGTTGAATGGTATGTAACAGGGAGAATTCTGTTTATAATGAGGGGGTCTAGATACTTATTGTAAATAAATTTTAATATAAAATATTTATGGTTTCAAATAAACAATAAATAGAATTTCAGTTACCTTGGCAGTGAGTGTATTTGAGACATTTTAGTAGAAACGAATGGAACTTAAGCTACCAATTCTAACCTCTTGGGCAATGGCATGCTCTTGATTACGAAAGTAGCTTCCTGACTGATCTGGCTCCACTGGATTTTATTTTAGTAACTATTTCATTCACGCCAAGGTAAATCCCCTTTAGTTATCAAACTCCAAGCCTATAAAGAAAACTACTGATCATTTTTCCCTTCTCCCTCTTCTTTCTATGCTGTCCAGTAACCTGAATTTCCCATTTTATTTGGATTAGCTGAAACATTCCCCCTCTATAGTTTCATTTCCTCAAAATGTGAGCATTTCAGCAAATGAATCCCAAATACTCATTTTATCTACATTATTTAATATAAGCACTTAAGAGCTACCTTTTGGACAAAATTACATGAATGTTATTTTGCTATAAATCTGTTGCTATTGCCTTAAAGTCTCAGTGTTTTTGTGTCTTGTTGCCATTGTGTAAAAAAATATGAATTATATCTCATACCTTTTTAGTTCAATTTAGCTGATCTGATTTTCAGAGGAATTGCTGAAAATTAGCTTTTCAAACTGCTTACCAGTTTTCTAAGATGATCCAGTCATTCTGGCCTATTCAGCACTAGGTAACCTTCCATCACTGTCTCTTGGGTGTGTGATCTCATCACAGTTAAATAATTGTAATTAGGAAAAGAAATTCAGTTGGTGGTTTCACTTACTATTTAAAAACAATCATGTGATTTTTCATTCACCTTTCTGTTAAAATGTGGTCCAGTCTACAAAAACAGGTCCTGATGCTTTTGAATCAAATTAATTTTAGAAACACTGTCACCTGGTGGTATATTCAAGTGACTGCACTTGGCTTTTCCTCAAGTTTTTTCAGTGTCCACGTCTACAGGAGAAATGAATCAACCTCTAAAAACCTAAAGAAAACATCTTAATTTACCAAGTGTGGTTTGGAGTGAGAACTCTACAGACCCTTTCCATCATACTTTTCAAAGACTTTAATTCAAAGATCATTCCTCATCCTGAAAAGTCCAACCTAGTATCTGGAGGTCCTTTGTGTCTATCCTCCCTATGTCTTTAATCCCATGTATTTGTAACTTGTAGGAACTTGAAGAAATCTTGGGAACATTTTGGGCCAATAAAACCATCTCTCTTTTATTGTGCCTCTTTGCTTATTTGTGAAAAGTAGAACATATATTCCATAAGAACCACAGGCAAGATACTGTACCCCAAAGAAAACTCTGTCTGCAGGCACAATGCTCTTCTCTCTATAATGAAATGAGTTATTCAATGCACACCTGGTGAGAGAACAGGAAACAGTGTCATCTCTTGCTACATCTTGCTAAATCTTCACCATTCTTCCAAATATAGGAACCATGAGAAGCATTATAGGTCTAAAAATATCTCTCATATGTTCTGTAATAAACTGGTCTGGATTGACCTTTAGAGAGAATGATAAAGGTGCGTAAGTTGACAGTGAATGACTTCAGCAATACAGCTGTACCTAAAATCCTGCAGCATACATTTGGCAATTAGCCAGCTTATTTGATCAATGAAAATGGCAAAGCCATATATTTCATCCATCATGTCTGCTCTGAGGATGAAGAGAGAGTTAAGCTTTTTGAAGATAGAATCTATCTTTACCTTATGCTATGAGATTTGCTTAGGGCATTTAAAATAGCCATTTGCCATCTTCTTTGATACATGATGAAGGACTCCAGGTTGGCCTCAGAATTCTCAGTCCACCGATTGGAGAAGAATCGTGTTTAATATCAGAACTAAATATTTTTGTACTCTTGAATGCTTCTGATCAAAATAAGTTTAAACGTGAACAGTTATCCTTTGAAAATTGGGCCCTGTTATCAGGCCATGTTTGTGATGGTGGCCGTGTAATAGTTGCACTTTTTGTGAGATTTACTGGGTGAAACTCAAGAAACTGCAACTTCCTTTGAGTCTTCAGCCCACAAGAATATTGGCAAGTCACTACTGCCTTCCACAGCAGGAGTATGAGCAGATTCCTCACAGGTCAAGTTTCCCAGGACCTTGAAGACCCTCCTGAAAATGTATGTTATACACACACACATGCACATACAGACACACGTAATGATCATAATGATATATTTTCAGTTGACAGTGCAAACGTCTAAATGACTGTTAAGATCAGAATAGTCTTTAGTGGATTCTCATTCAAACTACTCAACAAATTGCCTTGGCTGCTACCTGCCTATGAAATCCTCAATTTTAACCCAAACCAACATGAAAAAAGAGGCAGTTGCATAAGTTTAGTCTTCAGCAGCCAGGGCCATTACTCTCTAGCATATCTCTTTAGCAAGGCATAGAATTAAATTAAATAAAAAGCGAGAACCTATTGATTTTTCTATAAATGAAATACTTTCTTCTGTGGATGTTTTATTCTCTCTTTGTGAGTCATTCCTGCTCATTGCTGCATCTGCTTCCAGCCTGCAACCACGGCACAGTTCTGATTTTTGTTTCTCCCAAAATCTGAGCAAGAGTTGTTACACTATCTCCCTGAAAATCGTCTTTAGCAATCTCACTGGTGTGGGGCTGTATCTTTTAAAATAGAGACCAAGTCTATCAATTTTTATGAAATTAGTAAATGTAGGTTAATTTTTTTTGCCTATTTATAAAATACTTTATTTCCATTATTTCCCTAGTATTGTTTGAAAGTGAAGGTGGATGCCAAATATTATATTTGAAAAAAACAAATCCACAATTGAAAGAGAAACTCTTGAGGATATGGGTTATATTTCATTTATCTTTGTATTTACCAAAAACGATTGCTACAGAATAGGAGCCCAGTGAATGTCTGCTGCATGACTTAAAGCCTTACAATCTTTAGCCCATGTGATGTAATAATTTGCCAGCTCTGTTAGAATAAGATCCTCTCTAACCTTGGTACTCAAAGTGTGGTCCTTGGTCATTATCAGAACTTGTTAGATATACAGACCCTCAGGTCTTACACTGATTGGAATCCACATTCTGACAAGAGCCCCCAGGTTTTCCATATGTGAAAACACTGCTTCTCTATATGTCTATTCCTTTATTAAGATGGTCAGGCTTTATTTTCCTAAGCTGTTGTCCTATGAATGTATTTCTCAGTTCTGTGTTGATTCCTGTGGGATATTTCACTGAAAAGGACAGAGAGGATCTGTTTATATCTATTGCCCGTGGACACAAATGTGCCCCCCCCACTCTTGTGGGTATTCTTTATACTTTATAAGGGCATCATTATCTACGTTAATATGAGAGTGATCATCTCTACATAAAACACAACAGTCTCCTCTGTAGAATATAGAATATTTTATAAGTATTAAGATTTTTCTGTCCTGTATCACATTCTTCTGAAGATTAATCAGTAATTCCAAAATTAATTGAATAGCTGGGGCAGCTATAAATAATTCAGTTTAAAACTTGCCATATATAGGGTACCTGGATGGCTTAGTCAGTTGAGCATCTGCCTTCAACTCTGGTCATGATCCTGGAGTCCTGGGATCCAGCCCTACATTGGGATCTCTGCTCAGCCGAGAGTCCATTTCTCCCTCTGTTTCTCACCCCACTTGTGCTCTCTCTCTCAATAAATAAATAAATAAATAAATAAATAAAATATTTAAAAAAAAACTTGTCACATATATATTTAGTATAGAGGACTGACCATTTATTCTTTTTAAAAGAGATTTATTTACTTATTTGAGAGAAAGAGAAAGAAAGAGAGAGAAAGAGCAGAGTGGGGGAGGAACCAAGAGAGAGTCTTAAGCTAAGTGCAGAGTCCAAGGGAGGGGCTCAGTCTCATGATCCTGAGGTCATGACCCTGAGATCACAACCTACACCAAAATGTTTTTCCATTTCTTTGTGTCTTCCTCAATTTCTTTCATGAGTATTCTATAGTTTTCTGAGTACAGGTTCTTTGCCTCTTTGATCAGATTTATTTCTAGGTTTCTTATGGTTTCGGGTGTGATTGTAAATGGAATCAACTCCTTAATTTCTCTTTCTTCTGCCTTGTTGTTGATGTATAGAAATGAAACTAATTCCTTTGCATTGATTTTATATCCTGACACTTTACTGAATTCCTGTATGAGTTCTAGCAATTTTAGAATGGAGTCTTTTGGGTTTCCCACATAAAATAACATATCATCTACAAAGAGTGAGAGCTTGACTTCTTCCTTGTTGATTTGTATGTCTTTTATTTCTTTTTGTTGTCTGATTGTTGAGACTAGGACTTTTAGCACTATGTTGACGAGCAGTGGTGATAATGGACATCCATTTATCTTACGGTTTTGGGTGCAATTGTAAGTGGGATTGACTCTTTAATTTCTCTTTCTTCTGTCTTGTTGTTGGTGGATAGAAATGCAACTGATTTCTGTGCATTGATTTTATATCCTAACACTTTACTGAATTCCTGTACAAGTTCTAGCATTTTGGAGTAGAGTCTTTGGGTTTTCCACACAAAGTATCATATCATCTGAAAAGAGTGAGAGTTTGACTTCTCCTTTGCCTATTTGGATGCCTTTAGTTTCTTTTTGTGGTCTGATTGCTGAGGCTAGGACTTCTAGTACTATGTTGAATAGCAGTGGTGATAGTGGATATCCCTGCCATGTTCCCGATCTTAGCTGGAAAGCTCTCAGTTTTTCAGTTGAGAATATTTGCTGTGGGTTTTTCATAGGACTTTGAAGATATTGAGGAATGTACCCTCTATCCCTACACTTTGAAGAGTTTTGATCAAGAAAGGATGGGCTGTACTTTGTCAAATGCTTTTTTAGCATCTATTGAGAATATGATATGGTTCTTGTTCTTTCCTTTATTAATGTATTGTATCACATTGATTGATTTGCAGATTGATTTGCACAACCTTGCAGCCCAGGAATAAATCCCACTTGGTCATGGTGAATAATCCTTTTAATGTACTGTTGGATCCTATTGGCTAGTATTTTGGTGAGAATTTTTGCATCCATCTTCATCAGGGATATTGGCCTATCATTCTCCTTTTTGACAGGGTCTTTGATTTGGGGATCAAGGTAATGCTGGCCTCGTAAAATAAGAAATTTTCCTTCCATTTCTATTTTTCGGAACAGTTTCAGGAGAATAGGTATTAATTCTTCTTTAAATGTTTGGTAGAATTCCCCTGGGAAGCTGTCTGGCCCTGGGCTCTTATTGGTTGGGAGATTTTTGATGACTGCTTCAATCTCCGTACTGGTTATGGGTCTGTTCAGGTTTTCTATTTCTTCCTGGTTCAGTTGTGGTAGTTTATGTGTCTTTGAGAATGCATCCATTTCTTCCAGATTGTCTTATTTGCTGGCACATAGTTGTTTGTAATATGTTCTTATAATCGTTTGTATTTCTTTGGTGTGGGTTGTGATCCTTCCTCTTTCATTCATGATTTGCTTAATGTGGGTCCTTTTTCTTTTCTTTTTGATAAGTCTGGCCAGGGGTTTATCAATCTTATTAATTCTTTCAAAGAACGGCTCCTACTCTCGTTGATCTGTTCTACTGTTCTTTTGGTTTCTGTTTCATTGATTTCTGCTCTAATATTTATTATTTCTCTTCTCCTGCTGGGTATAGGCTTTATTTGCTCATCTTTCTCTAGTTCCTTTACGTGTAGGATTAGGTTGTATATTTGAGACCTTTCTTGTTTCTTGAGAAAGGGACTATTTCTTAGAGGATGTGTATTTACCTCATTTATCTCATTGGAAGGATGAGAAAAGTAATTAGTGCCCATAGTTTCTTGATTCCTGTGTTATTAGGCAAATTTGTATACTTGTGGTTAGTCTTAAAATATATATTATTTTCAAATAAAATGTGTATTATTTGTTTAAAAAAAGAAATACCTTTAGTATATTTTAATTAATTAAATTGAGTATCTATAAACAACTGTAGTGAGTTCAGTAGCCTGTTCAAAGATAATGTCTAAAATCCTCAAAATGTAACCTTATTTAGAATAAGGAACTTTGTAGATATAAGTAAGATAAGGATCTCCAAATGAGGTTATTTTAGATTAGGGAAGAGGCTGAGTCTAATGAGGAATGTGTCTGTAAAAGACTGAAGAGAAGACAGCAAGAGACAAAGGGAAGGAGGCTATGCAAAATAGAGAGCAGAGATTAGAGTAAAACCTAATTCTCTGTAGAACCAAAGAACACCAACAATTGCCACCAATCACCAGAAGTTGGAAGAAGCTGGAAAGGATTCTCCTGGGGCCTTTGCAACTTTGCTGACACCTGGATTTTAGACATTTGGACTTCAGAACTGTGAGAAAAAAAATTGTTGTTTTAAGCTACTGAATTTGTGATAACTTATTATAGGAACCATGGGAAATTGATATAATGGGCTAAATAAATTAAATGTTTGGTGATATGCTGACCAAGTGGCTTTGACATTATAATGCCCCTGCCCAACGTCATAACACCCCTACTTCTATAGCATCTTCTGATTCTGTTTCTGCATGTGTCGAGGCATACACATATACAGGAGGCTGGACACATGCAAAGATGGATGAAGATTGATAAAACAATAATAGTGGACAAGAAGAAATGATACTGCCAGGAATAGGAACATTGGCAGGGAAAGAGAAAGGCAAAGTAAGATTTTTAAAGCAAGTTTTGAAACTGTAAGGCAGAGATTTAAAAGAAACAAAGATCTAGAACAACTGTGTTTATAAAGGGCCATAACCTTTGGATAATGATACTCCCATTGCATAAAGAAATTCTTAAATAGCCTTTACCCTGTAATTCAACAATCACAGTTTAATGGGGGCCAGGGAGAAGAGAGGAGGCTTTGGGGTTATTACAGTTATAACACTGTGTTCTGTTATTATCTCCAGACTGACCTCTGTGTGTGTGTAAGTGCATTGCGTGTGTGTGTGTGTGGATAATAGGCAGGGTTTGGAAACACACTTTTACCTTCTAGGGTATGTGCCCTGCGCTCTTTCACAACTAGTGTGGACAGAGCAATAGTCATTCATCTGGCTGAATGAATACTTGTGCAATATATTCTACGCATGCTCTGATCCCTTGCCAAAGCTGCATGATCCAATAGGGTGTTAAAACTATTGATATATTAGGTGTGTGAAAGAAATGGGTGGTTTTTAAATAGTTTGTTCCATCTGTGTCACTAATGTGGGTCTTGCCACCTTGTAGCCTCACAAATCAATATCCAAATTCAATGACAAACTCTTTCAAAAACATAACTCATTAAGCTTTAGTGCTACTTAAGACAAGGACCTTGCCTGTGTGAGGCCATCAAACACTGATATTGACTCTCTAGGACATTTTTAAGGCTATTTATATCACAATAAAGGCGCTTTATTAGCCTCATCAATCAGAACAGTGCAAATTCCACCCTGGAATCCATTCTGCCTGAGCCTGTGGAACGGGGAAGGGTGAGAAATTATGGGATGCGTTATCTTCAATCTCATTTGAAACATCCTAATTGAAACAATGGACAAGCACAGTTTATTGCTTATAAAATAAATGAAGGAGTTACCACTACTGTAATAATGAAAGTTTGGGCTTGTGGTTGTTTTTCCTCTACTTGACAGAGAGTTGGTAGTCAGCCAGCAGAGTGATTCCTGGTTTCCACAGTTAGAGACACAGTGCATCTGTCATTTGTCCGAGATGAATTCACTGGCCATGCAGTAGGGCTGCGCGGTTTGTAACACAGGACTGGGCTGGTGGTTCCTGTCATCCATGACTTGGCAAGTCATACCACCTTGCACTGGGTCAGGGAAATGCTATCCCAGAATAGTTAATGGTCCATTCTCAGGAGCTAGACAAGATCGGGTTCAAATTCTATCTGACTTACCTGAGCCGAATTTTTCTCATGGAAAACAAGGGACCTGCATCGGAGGGTTGGTGTGAAAATTAACAGAGATAATACCCTGTACATAGTAAGCACTTGAGAAATCCTTTCTAGTAATGGTATTCGTTGAGACAGGTTCTCACTTCTGTTTGGGGATCTAGGACAGGCATGAAAGGATGTGACTGGTGGTGATGTTTGTGAGATGAAGAGCACCAGTTTTAACATCAGACAGGATTGGATTTGAATCCTAGCTCTATCATACATGAACTGTGAGTTCTTGGCTAATAAACATATTTTCTCTGAGTCTTATTTCCCTAAGTTGTGAAATGGTTATGAACATAATAATGCCACCCTGTCCAAGTTGTTGTGAAGACCAAATGAAAAATACATGCTGGTAATGTATGTTGAGTGCTTTCTATATGCCTTTAGTGCCTCATACACCATAAACGTTCCATAAATAACTTTTTATATGATTATTGAGAGCCTGGCAAAATTTTAGAAAAAAATATCTATGTGCACACCCAGAGAATTATTTAATTTCATAGATTTTATACATTTACTTAACAAATACAGCTCTTACAGCTAGACAGGGGGGATACAGAAGAGAACAAGACTGTAAACTCTCTGCTTATAGATCTTATGATCTGCCTGGGGAAGATAGATTTGTACCCTATGAAATAACTAATAGAGGGTAATGTGAAGGAGAGTGATGGGGAGTGGGAAAAGGTGATTGGTCAGCACTGGCCCCTCTCCAACAGTGCATTTTGGACTAGGAGAGAATAAGCAATGCAAATATAGAAAGGGAAGATGAACACATTTTAGTCCAAAGTTAAAGTTAACGTTACAGGATGACTCAAGAAAGTGTATTTGGAGAGATACATATCCTAAGGCCAAAATAAACTATGAAATGATTCATTGAATCATACCCATTCATTATTACTTGTTTGTGGTTTTTGGTTGTTGTTATTCCAGTTGAACAGAAATAAAAGTGCTAAACTGCTATAAGAGATGTAAGGGAGAGAACTAAGGGAAGAAAGGAGAGAGGAAGAAAAGGGGACCATTGTAGAAATACCAAAATAATACAAAATATTGCCTGAGGCTCTATTTCTCTTAAAAATTTGGGGACTTTTACAGTCATGAGAAGTTCATGAGAAACAAGTTATGTACTAGAAGATTGTATTCTCCTTTTTTTTATTCTTTTTTTTAAAAGATTTTATTTATTTATTTGACAGAGATCACAAGTAGGCAGAGAGGCAGGCAGAGAGAGAGGGGGTAAGCAGGCTCCCCACTGAGCAGAGAGCCTGATTTGGGACTCCATCTCAGGACCCTGGAATCATGATCCGAACTGAAGACAAAGGCTTTAACCCACTGAGCCACCCAGGCGCCCCTGTATTCTCCTTTTTTGTTCAAGTCCTTGTAGTCCCTATTTCACAAAGGAAATATGAACAAGTGTGTCTTTTACAAATAATCCATCAGGAGGTGCCTGGGTGGTTCAGTCGTTAGGTATCTGTCTTCTGCTCAGGTCATGATGCTAGGACCCTGGGATAGAGCCCCGAATTGGACTCCCTGTTGAGTGGGGTTTTGCTTCTCCCTCTGCCACCCTACTCCCCGGCTTGTGTACCCTCTCTCACTCTGTCTCTGTCAAATCAGTATAAATCTTTAAAAAGCAAACAAACAAACCCTAAATAATCCATCAGGTGTGCAGCAGGGAGGTGAAGACAGTGTGACCTTTTGCATTCTCTTCAGCCCTATCCTTATTGCCAAGTGGTGCTGGTTAGGGCTTATCACAGCTACTGGGTGTCCTGTGGGGAATGATACATGTTATCAAGTTAAAGATGCTTGCCGGTCAAGGCCCCAAAGACATTAATACTAAGGCATTTGAACTATTTTCTTTATTATATAGCTCTATTGGTAACTTGCTATTGAGCTGCAAAGGATTAGAGCAGGAGTTCTCGATGGCTGAGCAATAGTTGTTCAAAGCGATTCTTGTACTTGAAAATGTGGGAGCTACTTGTATAGGACTCAGTCTCTGACTACCTGTTTAGCTTTGTTTATAGGGTGGGTTTATCATTAAGGAATTTTTGGTTACAAGACACAGAATACTTAAACTGGCTTCAGCAGTGAGGGAGTTCATTGGTTCACAAAAGTGAGAAACACAGTGGAAGTTTTAGAGCCACAGTTATCAGTTGACTACTTTTTCTACGCCCTGCTTTACTGACTTTCTTGTTAACTGTATTCCTGAATAGGTTCTTTTCTCATATAGCTAACTTACGATAGCTGTAGAGCGCCAGACCTTGTATCCTCTACGTAATGAATCCCTTGAGGGAAGAGCAAGCCTGACTTTCCCAGCAGTCAGTTAAAATCCTAAACCACCTCATTCCATCTTACTGATTCTGACTGGGTCACATTCCTGTATCTGAACCAGTAACTGATCCAGTGCTTGACCTAGCCCTCAGTACCATCCCTGCTGTTAGCCAGAGGGTCTCGACCAGCCTACAAAGGTGGAGAGATAAACGTGTGTATCCTTAAATGGATCCTTAAGTAAAGCGAATGAAGCCTGAGTCACTAAAGAACAATATGTATTCTTTAGAGCAAGACTGACTAAAAGAAGTAGAAGGATTTGGAGAGGAAAGAGAAGGATACTGGAGAAGAGGAAAGGAGGAGGAGTATCTACACGGACATGATTTGTACTTAGAAATATGTTTAGAATTTCCAGGTAGCTAAGTAATTTTTTAATTCATGTGGAAGAATCTGTCACCATACTACATATATTTTATTTAAAAACTTATACTGACTAAATATTTAAAAAGAGGGACAGTGAAAATAAAAAGTAAGAATAAGAGTAAACTATTTTTGAGTTTCATCATTATCATCAAAAAGCTGTCCCTCTTCAAATTATATTTTCCACATACTTACTCAACAATATATAGAAAAAAATACAAGTATCTTTTCACAACTCTGAAGACCTGTCTTTAAAATAGCAATGTTTAGGGGTGCCTGGGTGGCTCAGTGGGTTAAGGCCTCTGCCTTCGGCTCGGGTCGTGATCTCGGGGTCCTGGGATCGAGCCCCGCATCGGGTTCTCTGCTCCGCGGACAGCCTGCTTCCTCCTCTCTCTCTCTCTGCCTGCCTCTCTGCCTACTTGTGATCTCTGTCTGTCAGATAAATAAATAAAATCTTTAAAAATAAATAAATAAAATAAAATAGCAATGTTTATGGTCCATGTTTTAGTATTAAATACTTATTATTTTTTTCAGTCATGCATTAGATGACTGAACTGTGTTTGAAAGGACAAGCCAGCTCATGTTAGAACTTTTGCTACCTTCATTTGTACCTACATAGTTGGGATTTCATCAGCCCAAGTATTCCATCCATATGTCAATTACCATGGCTTTGATATACTAAATAACCCTACCAGCTTGTAGGATTCTCGATCAGCCAAATAACCTTCCAAGGGGTTCCATGGAACATAGACAATAGTTTTGTAATTAAGAGAAACAGGTAACAAGCTGGGGAGGAGGCAGTGGCAGATATATGAAGTGAAGGAAGAAAGAAAGTTGGTTGGCTAGATAGAGCAGGCATAAGATGGACTAGAATGCATGGTTCTTGGTACCATTACCAGGGCATTTGTCTCCTTAAAATATTGTCTTTGCACTGCTGAGAGTGTTCCCTGATATGCTATGCTTGGGAAATCTTGTTCATCTTTATGTTTGGACTCAGCAATAAAAGAATATGGGGCTGCTGTTTGGGGTTGGTGTCCCGAATACAGTGAATATTGAAAGTGAGATTGATAACCCAATAGCTCTAATTACCCTCCAGATAAACACCTAGAATCTAGAGTCCAGTACATCCCTCAAGATTTTAGTTTCTATTGGGCTGTCCCCAAGAAAGAGATACCATATCCATGCTGGAATACATGCATCCCGAGGGCGGGTCAGGCAGAAAAAAGTATTATTTCCATGGAAACCTTGCATATACTTATGTGAGCACATCCCACCTGGCTTTTGTCCTTCTAGTGACTAATGAGCCAAATGACGCAATTTCTGCTGTGGCCACTGGAAGCAGGGCTTGCTTCATTAACACCATATCGTGATAGTAGGATTATAGGGAAAAGGGTTTGAGCTTTCTTTAGGGAAAGCGATTTTCTACTGGGCCCTTGCCAAA
Organism: Mellivora capensis; assembly: GCA_004024625.1. Taxonomy (NCBI): domain Eukaryota; kingdom Metazoa; phylum Chordata; class Mammalia; order Carnivora; family Mustelidae; genus Mellivora; species Mellivora capensis. The sequence goes on along the minus strand of PISX010010419.1, from coordinate 37,025 downwards.
GGTCGTACTGACTGTGTTTGGAGACAAGCTGGGCCATACCCTTCACATAACTGCTGTGTGCTTTGTGGCCAGAGTTCCTTTTTGCAAATAAAATCCAATATATCAGAGACCTACTTACCTTGGGAAAGGGGGATGCTATTTACCCAAGGTAGGAAATTGGCACTATATTATCAGAGGGTATTTTCTGAGCAAATATTTAATCAGAACCTCTCCTGTTTGTCTTTTTTGGCCTGAGGATGTTCTGTGAAGTGCAATGCATTTCCACTCTGTGTTCATGATTTACTCAGAGCTTTGCCATAAGCTGTTGTAGATGCAAAGGAAAGTTCAGTATTTTTAATTACATTGTGTAACTAGTCTGTTATCTGACCCTTCGGTGTTGCAAAGTAAATTTTTATCAGTATTTCTTATTGCCACCTATCAAGGTCTTATGAATCCTTATTTTGTTAAGTTTTTCAAGGGATATCATGGATGTAATATAATCACGTAGACTTACACATTCTTGCTGTACCGTGGACATCTATGAACTTATTGAACCCATTCTCTTTGTGATTTTATATTTTTCAGTAGCCTGAACATTTGTTTTTGACAAATACCCAGGAATGTTGTCACATTGCTGAAAGGTTTTTAGTTAACTCAGGTGACATATGATTGGCATTGAGCAAAAATTTTAGTGACTTGTTTTAATGTTCTTTTTCTTTGTGGAGGTTACATGTAAGTAAGAATTAAAAATTTCCCTCTTTTCTGCATTGTGTTCTTATTCTACTTATTAATCGGATTTAATGAAGTATGTTGTCTGGATCTTTTCTATAAGTCTCCTTACCAAAGAGTCTGAGGAATGTCTTATTCAATTATAGTGATGGCACAGACCTCACATATAGTGATCATGATCACTTCAATGATATTATTCTTCAGGATACTGAAACGTGTCCCAGGGTGCAATCCAAATAGGTGGTCGCACAGCTGTTTCCTAAATTTTGTCCATTATATCGTGTGATGCTGACCACAGAACAATTATGGGAGCTATGGCTCTGAGAATGTGCTCATAACATGAACAAATCCAGTTAACATCTCCCCCACGGACATGGTGGGAATGTGTGTGTTCACTAAAGAATAGTGGGGAGAAACTGCTCCATCGGTTTCCAGAAACATCATTTAGTGGGAAAGAAGTATGATTTTGGAACCAAAATCTCAGGTGTATGATGAATTCCACTACTTTTTCTATCTAGCTGCATGAAACTGGCCAAGTTCTCTGAGCATCTTCATTGTTTTTATAGGAGAATCAAATGAAGGGATATATGTAAAAGGGCTCTGATCGGCCATAATTATTCAGTCAGTACGACTCTTGTTCCACTGTGCTATGATCTTGTTAGGGTAACTATTATATCTTTATTCCTGATATCCACCAAACTTAGGGCATTCCCTGAAAAAATATTCCATAAATGTTTATTAAATGACTGAGTGAATGTTAACCTTCAATAGATGCAGACGATCACACCAGAGATTCTAATTAAAAACTGAAATGAGCCAATAGAAGTACCCTAAGGTCCTGGATCACCCCATGCCTTTTGATGAGAGCACTGGCCTCGTTGTGATAATGAAAATAAAACTAAGACCTGAGGAACCTGTTGTACAATTGACAGTAAACCTTTGAAAACGTCTATTAGAGATGCTAAGCAGTATGATGTATGAAGTTGACACTTAACAACAGTAGTTTTAGAGGAAATACATGTTGCTTAAAATCAATTCTCCTAATAAATGAAAAACAGCAATAAAAAAGGGCTTCATTTTTTGCTTTGTCTCCATCAAAAAGTCAAAGGTTTTCACTATTTGTCTCATGAGCCGATGTCTATACAAGAAACTTCTACAAACACTGAAAAGAAAATATTTGCTCACTCAGCTTTTAGACTGTCTAGAGACACTAATTCTCACTTCGTGAGAAGGTATAGTCAAGGAACTTTTTTCCCTCAAGTTTTATTTTTAAATATGGTATTTTTGTACTTGTGAATTTGCGCATCTCCTAAAAACAATTCAAGACTTGCAAATGTATTCTGATAGTATCAATTTGAACATGTGTTTTTCTTCTTCTACTCTCTTTTATCCACCTGTTGGAAAAAAGAATATTAACTGAATTTGACTAAGGTGGGGTTCATAGATGCAAAGGAATGAGAAGAATAAATCTGTATCGTCTGACCAGTGCATATACGTGTCAGTTGGATGTGATTATCAATAGCCACAGATAATTGTTCAAACAATCATATCAGCCACTATATAATTCAACATGTAAACCAAACTTGTTTGGTATATAAGTTAATTGAAATTTCATGTGATAAATAAAACAAGCATATGAATTTTTCATTTTATTAGTAGTCAGTTCTAGCAAATCTTGGAGGTGCCTGCTATACTATTTTAGTTATTCCTTATAAATGAATTTGAATACATGAATCCAGCCATCTAAGAAGTTTACAGAAATGACTAGTTAGGACCTAATCCAGCAATTCTCATTTTACCTAGATTTTTATTTCACAGAATATCTTGAGTTTCTCCAGAACAAGAAAGAGAATCCAGACAAATCTCATGTGCAAGTAGTAGGATTTATTGACAGATTTTTATCATCTCTCCAGCTAAATTCTTAACTCCTTCAGGGAGTTAAGAATTCATATCGGCAAGCACCCAACATAGTGCTCTGACTCTTGACTTGGATGCTTAAAAAATATAAATAAAGGACATAATCCATGATACTATTTTCTATTATTCATTAGACCTTGATTAAACCCTGCCTAACCTCCAACAAAAATTTGGCAGAGGGATTGATATCATGTCCCATTGTTAATGTTCTTGAGAGGGACTTGTCTTCTATCATTCTGCCTCCATAGATCCTCAGATTTCACGAGTTACATTGAGGCAGTTACATGAGTCATGACTCATACTGATTGGCTGAGATTTAAGTTGAGTTTTCACATTACCAAATAGAAAATCCGGATGTGTTAGTTATGTTTCAGTTTTCTTGTGCTTATTATGATTTTTCATTTCATAGAGAAGCCTTATATCAATATATTCAAAGTTCAAAGCCATGTTTATTTCAGTTTCTCAATCTTCCAACCCCCAATCCAAAAAATAAACAAAAACAAAAACAAAACAAAACAAGAACAACAAAAAACACCACCAACAGTAAAAAGCTTTTTCCCTTCATTTGTGGCATCTACAGAAGAAATCTGCCTGCAAATGTATATAAAATGGAGTTAGAGAGTCAGAGTTCAGATTCTATTTTCCACATTTTCCCCACAGTTATAGATCTCTTAAGATATGAAAGAATATCATTTTCTTTGAAAGAGCAGTGAGCTCAGGTACAATCATAGATCCCAATTCCCTAACCCTTACTGTCTTTTCTCTTTTGGTTACTAATTATAAATCGTTTCCAGTTTTCATTGTTGCCAGGAAAAATACCATCAAGTACACTTTTCTAAGTTTGTGTGTGTGTGTGTGTGTGTGTGTGTGTGTGTGTATAACACTTCCCTAGTTTATAAAGCTCATTATGAGTAGTGGATTGAAAGTGAGTTCAGAGAACAACTCCTGGGAAGTAATGTGCAAGTTTCCTTCATTTCATAGTTTTTCCAAGTGAAATAGAAGAGCAAATAAATACAATCAATCTGTGGAAAACAATTGTGTTGAGTATAGGACAGTCTAGTTTGAGGGGAGTTAAAGAAAAGGGTTGGGAAGGTGTTGGAAAAGCAGGAAGGAAGTCAAGGCAGTGAAGGAGGATACAAGAAGGGGAGAATGCCCTTGGTTGAAAATTCAACCAAGAAAGAAGGATCACAAGAAATCAGTAAAAGATAAAAGAACCTGCTGGAAAAAAAGAAGAAAAGTAGAAGGAGAGAAAGAAAACTACAGTAAGTAATTAACAACTATGAAAGGAAGAAAAATAGAGAAAGGAAAAGCAAACAGAATATCCCAAAAGATGGTATCTCTTGATTATTGTTAGAGAAAAATACATGTGAAACAAATGAAGTCTCATTTTGTTCTCATAAAAGCTTCATTATAAGATGATATTTCAGAGCTGGCTTTAGATATGGAAATGAGTTTGTCACTCTCTTGCTCCCTATAACAGAAGCCATTCTCTGCTTTCAAGTAGTAAAGAGACAACAGGAGCTAGGACATCATACACAATGGGAACACCTCAGGCTAAGCCAGAGGTTCCTGGGAAATAAATGACCCTGAAAAGCTACAGGGACGAATTTCTTTTTCTAACTCTCTCCTTTTGAAACCCCAAATATCAGCATCCTTCCAGACACTGCTATGCGAATTGTGGTCCCCAAATTAGCAAGAGCCAGTCAGTTTTCTGTTGTACAAAATTCAGAATGGAGTTTTCAAATGAGAAGAATAATTGTTCACATGTGTAAAATGAATATTTTTGTAGAACTTCCTAATATTTATGACCCCAGTTGTGTTTGCTTCTTTGAGTATGTGCGTGACAATCTCCATGTTTACAAGCAGTCTCTAACCGCTATAAACAACTTCATTTCTTTACTTAGCGTCTAACTCTGTGCATTCTGTAGTTTTAAAGTTGAATGGAGAATATTTACTATCTTTTTTATTTTCCTCACATTTTTACATTTTCATTTTGTGTTTTCAGATCTCTCTTGGCCAGAAACTTGTACACAACTGTAATATGCTTTCATAAATATGGTTAGTGGTAAATAGACTCTAAAATGTTTTCAAAGTTATTTACATTTTAATTAACTTAAAATGCTTAAATGTTAAGGATATATATTTAGATTTGTTTTTTTCCAAATGATTTAATCTGAATAAGCTTTTCAAGGCTTGAGACAAAGGCTGCACCTGAATGGGTTCATGAACACTGGATTAGTTTGAGAATGTAATACTTTGGTATACTCTGGAGCAACTCAAAAGGCTTGAGAGCCCACAAATAATGATCATGAGTGAGAAGAAATGATGTCTTTGATTATCTGAGGGTATGGGAGTGATAGGTGGGTCTTCTAATCAAACTGTAAAACTTTTAGTGATAAAGAAGCTTTTGGGTCTTTCTCCATTCAGGTTGCTCAGTTACTTCCCATTTTTGAACATCAGTGGACAATGCTGAGTGTTATCATTGTTCTTTCTGGATGAGAAGTTAGTCTTCCATCAGACATATGAAAAAATTTCATATTTGTTGATTTTATACCTGGTGGTCCAACCATGTTAGGTAGTAAGGAATCTTTGCCTCATAGTTATGATATTCTTTTTTATTAAGTTTTTAAAAATTTTAATTCCATTATATTTAAAATATAGTGTTGTATTAGTTTCAGATATACAATATAGTGATTCAACATTTCTATACATTACTCAGTGATTATCATGATAAGTGTACTCTTTAATCCCCATCACCTATTTCACCTATCCTACCACCCACTACTCCTCTGGTAACCAAACCCATAGTTATATTCTTAGAGTTTCTGAGTGTATAGGTCTTGTTCTCTAAGAAAGAAGGCATGTGACCTCTCGTTCCAGAGTTGTATTCCTGTAGTTCATTAATGAAGAGACCTTTTCTCTAAATCATACCTTAGATTATCTGACTTAAGTCCTCTCAATTTATGGGATTCTTTTATGGCATCAAACACAAGGCATTTAGGACATACTCCAAGGATGGGTTGGGTAAACCTGACTAATATCTGCTGTACTAACAAAGTTTCAGGGCAAATGAAAACTTTTTTCCTTTTCTCCATTAATCAGACCTACTATCCTGGATACACGTATTCATTTAAAATAGAAACATAATCCAATAAAATGCTTTTGATTCACAATGGTTTTAATGAGAGGCAAAGAAGAGAGTGTAGCAGTTAAAGCAGAATGGCTTTTGTTCTTGTAGTTCCATGGTAAATTAATAATTGTTATTACTCTTTCAGTTTTCTTCCACATCATAATATTTCTCATGTGTTACAGTTTTGCCTATTATTGGAATGTCATTGAAGTTGAAAAAACCTAGACTTTCCTTGATATTTCTTTCCATATGCTTTGTCAGAGTTATAAGTTAAATTTAGAATATATGCAGAAGGTAAACTGTATCTCTGAGAAAAGTGTTTCAGCTGTGGCCCATGTCTGAAGGAGGTGTCACAGGCCACTTTCTCAATGCTCCTTTTAGGACACAATCACTCTTATCCAAATGAAAAGGCAACTCTCTCTACTTTGGTTATAGCTATCTATAAATGAGCAAAGAAGACCTGATCAAACACTAATAATTTACTGCTGTTTTTCTATTATTGATTTCACTAGGAATTGCTTTTGTAATTTTTTGATAAATTTAAAAAAATAAGTGAGCTGTTTTGGCTTCTCCTGTTTGGAAAGTAGCTCAAGAAAAGTTAGTCTTTCTTCTGAGTGCCTACAGCTGATATTTGCTCTCATGTATCCCTTATTATGATAGAATTATTTGTTTAAAACTCTTTCAAACCTACTGGATGTAACTTTCTTGTGCTTGTGTGTATGTGTATTTTAAACTTTTATTTTATTTTATTTTATTTTATTTTATTTTATTTTATTTTTTCAGTGTCCCAAGATTCATCGTTTATGCACCACATCCAGTGCTCCATGCAATATGTGGCCTCCTTAATACCCACCACCAGGCTCACCCAACCCCCCACCTCCTTCCCTTCCAAAACCCTCAGTTTGTTTCTCAGAGTCCACAGTCTCTTCATGGTTTGTCTCCCCTCCAGTTTCCCCAACTCACTTCTCTCCATCTCACAATGTCCCCCATGTTATTCCTTAAGCTCCATAAGTAAGTGAAACCATATGATAATTGAGTCTCTGCTTGACTTATTTCACTCAGCATACTCTCCTCCAGTCCTGTCCATGTTGATACAAAAGTTGGGTATTCATCCTTTCTGATGGAGGCATAATACTCCATTGTATATATGGACCATATCTTCTTTATTGATTCATCCATTGAAGGGCATCTTGGCTCTTTCCACAGTTTGGCGACAGTGGCCATTGCTGCCGTGAACATTGGGGTACAGATGACCTTTTTTTTTCACTACATCTGTATCTTTGGGGTAAATACCCAGTAGTGCAGTTGAAGAGTCATAGGGTAGCTCTATTTTTAATTTCTTAAGGAATCTCCATACTGTTATCCAAAGTGGCTGTACCAACTTGCATTCCCACTAACAGTATAAGAGAGGTCCCCTTTCTCCACATCCTCTCTAATACTTGTTGTTTACCGTCTTATTGATTTTGGCAATTCTAACTGGTGTAAAAAGAAAAACAAAACTGGGGGCATCACATTGCCTGATTTCAAGCTTTACTACAAAGCAGTGATCATCAAGATAGCATGCTACTATCACAAAAACAGACACATAGACCAGTGGAACAGAGTCGGGAGCCCAGAAATAGACCTGCAACTCTATGGTCAAATAATCTTTGACAAAGCAGGAAAAAATATACAGTGGAAAAAAACAGTCTCTTCAATAAATGGTGCTGGGAAAAATGGACAGCTATGTATAGAAGAATGAAACTCGACCATTCTCTTACACCATACACAAAGATTAACTCAAAATGGATAAAAGACCTCAATGTGAGGTAGGAAACTATCAAAATCCTAGAGGAGAACATAAACAGTAACCTCTTCGACATCGGCCTCAGCAACTTCTTTCAAGGCATTTATCCAAAGGCAAAGGAAACAAAAGTGAAAATGAACTTTTGGGACTTCATCAAGATCAAAATATTCTGCACAGCAAAGGAAACAGTCAACCAAACAAAGAGGCAACCCATGGAATGGGAGAAGATATTTGCAAATGACACTACAGACAAAGGGCTGATATCCAAGCTCAATAAAGAATTCCGCAAACTCAACACACACAAAACAGATAATCACATCAAAAAATGGGCAGAAGACATGAACAGACACTTCTTTTTTTTTTTTAAAGATATTATTTATTTATCTGACAGAGAGAACACAAGTAGGCAGAGAGGCAGACAGAGAGAGGAGAGGGAGCAGGCTCCCTGCTGAGCAGAGAGCCCGATGCGGGGCTCGATCCCAGGACCCTGGGGTCATGACCTGAGCTGAAGGCTGAGGCTTTAACCCACTGAGTCACCCAAGCACCCCTATGAACAGACACTTCTCCAAAGAAGACATACAAATGGCTAACAGACACATGAAAAAAATGTTCATCATCATTAGCCATCAGGGAGATTCAAATCAAAACCACATTGGATGTAACTTTCTAAGGGCAGGGAACATCTCCACCATGTCTCCCATGGCTACAATAGGTCAGGATGAACCAGTTATATGTGGAGATAAGTGGAAGGAAAGAATCAGTGAGCTTCCGTTGGTTAAATTTGAGTTTGAGGTTTGCTATGGTAAAATGACATGTTTTAAGAGTATTAAGTAGTAGATATATCATTTATTCATTCATTATTTGTTCACTCATTATTCAGTATCTAATTACAGAGCACTCACACACTTTCTAAATCATGAGAATATGAAGTGAACAAAAGGGATGTGGTATTCATACTTGGAGATTACTTATAGCAGAAATGATAGACAATAAAAACATGTAAGAATTGCTAGTAAAATATGATACTGAAGTGTGATGATACAATTCTTATCACATAGAGATATAAAGAGAGTACATAAGCATCTCCTTCACACTAGGGCATTAGGCAAGGCCTCTCTGATAAGGTGGTATTTGAACTAAGTTCTAAAAAACAAAAAGGAGCCAGCTGTGCAAAGATCAGCAGAGTGTTCATGAGAAAATAAATGAAAACTACCTATTTACCTACTACTTGTTAATCATTATAATTAACATTTTTATATACATCCTTTTATGTGTGAGTGTCTGTGTAGGTATATATGAGTATATGTATAAATGGGTTTTACTATAGAGTATATTTGTTTTATTCATTCAAGAATATATTGTGAATATTTTTTCCAGCCTACTAAATTTATTTCTACAATCTATATCTGAATGACAGCATAGAGTTCAGCCAAATTCAAGTAATAATATTTTATCAACTCCCTCTGTTATTTCTACTTTTATCTGATTTCCAATGTTTTGATATTTTAATTTTTATATTTGGACAGTTGAGAAGGGGATATATCAAAATAATGAAAAGTACAGGCTTTGAAAGCAGCCTGCCTGAATTTTGACCTGGCTCTGCCATTTAAGGTCATACAGCTTAGGCAAACTGCTTAACCTATCAGTTTTCAAAGTGGTCATAATAATAATACCTATCTCATAGCGTTGCTGGTAGAACATTTCATTGAGATGATACTCAGATTGTATACGGAGGAATGCTTGGCACCACCTGAGAATCTCACTAAATGTGAGCTACCAGGGGCACCTGGGTGGCTCAGTGGGTTAAAGCCTCTGCTTTTGGCTCAGGTCATGATCCCAGGGTCCTGGGATCGAGCTCCACATTGGGCTCTCCGCTCAGCAGGAAGCCTGCTTCTCCCTCTCCCTCTGCCTACCTCTCTGCCAACTTGTGATCTCTGTCTGTCAAATAAATAAAATCTTTAAAAAAAAATAAAAATAAATGTGAGCTACCATTCAGATTCTAGAGAACTTGGCTGAGAATGAAGTATACTGTACCAACCAAACATTGTCTGTTATTACCCTAATTATGAGAGAAGTTTGTGATTCATTTTTAAAAATCTGTAAGAAAGTTTAGGTAAAGTAAAAATTGTGTGGATTAGAAAATAGTGCATGATATCCTCCAGAAACTGACTCAAGAATAAATAAATTTTCATGACCTATGAAGTTTGTGGTTGTTTTTCCGGGGAAGGTCATAACAGTGGCAAACTTGTTGCTGAGCTCAATATTTGTACATTGACAAAGTACTTGTCTTTTACTCACTGAGGTCTCAATGCTAAACAAGAATGCAGTATTTCAGTTTTTATCTGTAGGTCTTACGGTAAGCAACTATTATTGGGTGAAAAGGTCTCCAGAAATGCCAGCGAGTTCAAGTAATGAGAAAAGTGCACACAAATGAAACGTGATTGGGATGAAAAATTTGAAGATGTTTTGACCTTCATGACTCTAGGTCATCACACTGCCCCTAACTTGAGTGTTCTTAGCCTGAAGTTCCCATAATGGGCTTCATGGAATCTGTCATCCACCTGAAATTGTTGATATTCTGTAATCAGAAGGTCACTTGATGAGCATACAATTAAAGTAAAGGGAGTTAGCAAGAATATCTAAATGGCTCCCAACCTCAAGTTATGATGATAGCCTGATGCACCCATCAAATTTAGAGTGTGTGTGTGTGTGTGTGTGTGTGTGTGTTTCGTTTTCCATTTTATAAACTCAGAGTCCAGTGAAAGCTTAAAAAGTTCTGTGATATTCTTAAAATCCCTGAGCCCAATATGTCCATATGCACATGTGTGTATATCTGGAGATTTTCTAAGTAGAAGTTAAGTACTCTTAGTCAAATTTCCAAAAGTATCTGGGGATCAAAACTGGTTAAGGGCCAGTTTTAGATTTCTCCAGAAGCTAGCATCAGCCTCCTGTGAACGTTACTTTGGTGACTGTCCTGTCATTGGCCCCCAGAAGCTTGTGTCCATGACTTCTGCTGCAAGTAAAGAGTTACTGGGCTCCTGTCATTGTCTCTGAGTTTCACTCCTGAACATCTGTCTCCCAGAGACTGGTTTCCATACGTTTCCTGCCAGAATTCTCTAACTGAAAAAAGTTTCTTGTCTTTCTTTCTTTTCTTTTTTCTTTTCTTTTCTGTTGTGCTTGTTTTCATATCTACTGACCCCAGTGCTGAACCTACTTAGAATGAGATTGTATATTCTTAGAGATCTTGCCAATATGTAATATACATTTGTTCAGGGGATGTTTTTATTTCTTACTCCATAAACCAGTTCACACCTCCCACTACTCCTCTTGCTGAGCTAATTTCTTCCTCATTTGGGCTACCAGCCTACCTTGTACTTCTGTTAGAACACATCTTAGTTGAAAATTTTTTTTTTTTTAAGGGAGGTTTTGGGTTGTTTTTTTTTTTTTTCAAAGATTATTTATTTATTTATTTATTTGACAGAGAGAGAGAGAGACATGGTGAGAGAAGGAACACAAGCAGGGGGAGCGGCAGAGGGAGAAGTAGGGCTTCTGCAGAGCAGGAAGCCCGATGTGGGGCTCAATCCCAGGATCCTGGGACCACAACCCAAGCCAAAGGCAGATGCTTAATGACCAAGCCACCCAGGTGCCCCTTAGTTGAAATTTCTTTATCCCTAGGACTATGAGCTCCTTTAAAAAGTGTGCCATTTTGTCTCTCCATCCCTAGCACCCAAAGTCATGCCTGAAAAACTTTTTATTATCTGGGTTGCTTTATAAGATGGATATTATAAGGGTGTCCTTGGCAGTGTTATATGAAATATTACATAGCCCCCTCTTTATAAAGGTATACTAAATAAATTGGTCTTTTTAGCCAAATGACTTATGTAAATGATTGTGTATCTATTCACTTTTGTGCTAATTACCAAGAGCCATATTTATGATACCCCATCATTAATGTGCAGAAGTCACAGCACATATTGTGTTCTGATCTCAACATTTTTTATTTTATCTGATTTTATTTATTTTTATTTATTATTATTTATCTTATTTTATTTCAACATTTTTATTTTATCTTTCTTTTTTTTTTTTTTAGAAATTCAATCGCCTAAGCTATGATAGTGGGACAGGGTGTAGCTTGGAGGCTTATGTAATGGGGCAATTTAATATGGATTTCTGTCAGCAGCTTTGCTTGGACTGATAACGTGAGAGAAGGCAGAACACCTTTAGAGAAGGTGACGGGAGGCAGAGTCTTTGTACCATTTACGGAAGTTGCAGAAATTCCAAAATCAGGGACATGGAATTCCAGAGCAGAATTCATAACCGAGGTCTGATATTTTCTTCTGGGAGGCAATTTTCCAGATGTCTTACAATCTCAGAAATGTTTGGCCAAAATAATCTGTTGAATGAGAACTAGTGACTGACACTCTCCTTTCTGGGGGAAGCAGGGCTGATGGTAGCTGGGAAGAACTGGTGACCTCTCAGACTGCGGCTCTGCAGATGTGTCTCCCACGCAGCTTCTCCAGAGGAAGTCCCTCCAGCCTCTTGTACTTGGGCCATGAGCACACTAGCTGCATCTCCTCGTTCTTCCTTTTTGGGGGCACAAGCCAAGGCCCCCGGTTGCCCCAGGCCCGAGGAAGGCAGTGCGGGAGAAAAGTCAGACCTGGAGGAAGGGGCAGAGCTTGAGCCTGCCCTGCTTTATGGGCACATGGCTCCCTGGGGCGGCCCTCCTGGCATCCTGCAGTTCACCTCCCCGGAGCTGCACCCCAGCACCAGCCAGCCCTGGCCTCTATTTTATCTTTCTTATTGTCATCTTCCTTTTGCTTTGATTCCCTTGCTGCTTTTAGTAAATACTACTTTCATGCATAGTTAAGCTATTTTAAATGAGTTTGGTATAATTTATAAGGTATGATACACAAACATAAACACACACACGCACACACACACGTAGTCATGTAATAATTTCTAGTCCCAGCCATTTATCTTATGGATGGAATCTAGTTCCACACACATGCAATGCTTTGTTTTGTTTTGTTTTCTTAAAAGATGAGTATACTTTCACCTTGTGTCCTATGTCTTTATTCAATCGGTAGGTTGTTCTGAGCTCCTAGTTTTTTCTTTACCCAGGACAACTCAACTTATTGCTACCAAGTCCTGATTTTGACAAAATTGTTATGCAGATGGTAGCTCTACAATAGAAATGGATGTGAAATGGCATTTTACGATGTCGGAATATAGGGGCGCTTGGGTGGCTCAGTCAGTTAAGCACCTGCCTTCATCTCAGGTCATGATCTTGGGGTCCTGGAATTGAGCCCTACATTCCATAGGGCTCCCTGCTCAGTGAGAAGCCTGCTTCTCCCTTTCCCACTCCCCCTGCTTGTATTCCCTCTCTCCCTATCAAATAAATAAATAAAATCTTTATTAAAAAATGCCAGAATACATAGTGCCATTACTACACATCCTTGCTATACATGTTTGTGGTCCTTGGACCAGCAGACACTCAGCCCTGCCCAGACTTACTGAATCAGAACCCACATTTTAAGATCCCCAGGGCATTTATATGCACATAAAAATTTGAAACACACTCATCTGCATGATCTAATGGATGAAAAATTCCATTTTAAATGTTGAAAGTACAAACTTTATAAGTGATGTGGGGTGGGAGTTTAGTGTAAAGTAAAAAATAAAAATTAACTTGGATTTGGATTTGTATTTGAGTCCTGGCTCTGCTTCCTATTTTCATTTATAGAAACTAGAATTAACTCCTAGTCTATCAGGCATGTGTATGGGTGATGGGGATACAAAGATAAGTAAAACAGAGCCTCTGGTCCCACAGAGCTAACTCTGTAATCCTAAACGAATCTGTGAAAAAATGGTGGATTGAACACACACCACTTCTGCTCTCCCTAAGTGGTACAATACCTACTGTAAAGGAGCTCTTTTTCCCTAAAGACATACATACAAGGGGAGGTGGGGAAACAAGATGAGAGAGCACAGCAAAAGCAGTTTTGGAAGCTGTAAAGCACAGGGATGAGTGAAACTGATTTAGCAGACAGGAAAATTCTGAAGTCTAAACTAGTAACAAGGAGAGCTGAAAACCAAACTAGTTCTTCCTATGAACTGTTCAGGAATTGGCAGTACAATATACCATTGGGAGCTGGAGAAATCTCAGATTAGGGTGGGGGGAGCAACTAAAATAAGAGAAGTTGTTTGATGCTTAAAACTGAATTAAATCCCTAAATTTCTTCTTTCTGTGCTCCTGGCTGATTCTTCTTAGCTAAACCAAGCAACATAATTTAAGTTAATTCTTGTGAAGGAAGTAAAGCAGTGTCTCTGTACTGGGGATACCAGATACAGTTAAGAGTAGGGTACATGATATTTGTATAGTAAATATGAGGTCTTCCACCCCAGTACTAATTCTCCACTGAGATCCCCAAATATTGGCAGCCAGATTTTACCTCCTATGCGGGATATTGTATGACTCTTTCCTGGGGAATATAATTAATTCAAAAGAATAAATGTAGGGAAAAGGGGGAAGGCATCATAAAATAAGTATCTTTAGGTCCATACAAATATAAATAAGTGATTAAACAATAGATTTAGAAAGAAACAAATCTCCCACACAGAATTCCAAATAATCTATGTAGCTATTGTTCCTTCCAAGAAATGGAACATAACTTCCCACTCTTTAAATGTAGGCTGTTCGTAGTGGTTTCCTTTCAAAGAGAACAGGATGAAAGGGGAGGAGAAAATGAGTAATTTTCGAGGAGAGAAACCTAACAAATACTTCTTCAGGTGGATGATCGAGGTCAGTGGCAACAGTGACAAATCATACTGATAGAACATACTCTTTGTAATATGAGGTAATGAAAATAGCCTTTACCCTTGTGGTTTCCTTCCCAAGACCCATAACTCCCATCAAATTATAAGAAAAACATCAGACACGTTTTATTAGAAGATCCTACAAAAATACCAGACCACTATTCCTCAAGACTATCAAAGTCATCAAAAACAGGGGAAGTCTGAGAAAGTGTCACAGCCAAGAGGAGCCTAAGGAGACATGACAACTCATGTGGAATCCTGGATGTGATCCTGGAAAAGAAAAGGAAACTGGGCAAAAACTAAGGAAATATGAATATTGTATGAATTTTAGCTAATAATAATAAGGTTTCAATGTTAGCCCATAAATTATGACAAATGTACCATACTAATATAAGTTGTTAATAATAGGGGGAAGTTGTTTAGGATTTATGGGAACCGTATACTGTCTTTGCAATTTTTCTATAAATCCGAAACTGTTCTAAAAGTTTATATTGAAAATATATAAATAACAGGGGGGAAAAGACTGTGCTGTTCCTCTAAGAAACAACACAACCAGACTGCTCTTGGAGTCAAGTTCCTAGTCAAGGAGTCCCACCCATACATTAGAGTTTTGAGTCACCATTTTTTTGATCATTACAGCAAGATGAATTTATTTTAATTTACCAGTATTTTGCACATCTTTTGCACAACTTTTCCATGTTAGTCATGTAAATCTAGTGTTTTGATTATCCCTTGCTGCACTAAAAATTACCCAGATCTTAGTGGCTTAAACAACCATCATTTTATTTTTTTCTCAAGATTCTGGAATTTAGATAGGGCTTGACTAGCTGATGTGGTGTTGACAGAAGTTGCTCCATGGTATTCAGCCCACAGTTGGGCTGGTGTGGAAGGTTCAAATGGGCTTCACTCAATTGTCTGTCACCTTGACAGGATGGCTAGACAGGTGGGCTCAGCTAGAATTCTTGGCTGGAGTACTTAATACACATGGACCTTCCAGCATGGCAGCCTCATGGTGGTCAAATGTATGATAGCTCCTAGAGACTGTCTTCCAATAACTCACATTTTATTCCCCATTTTAAATATGAATAACATATAAAGATTACCAGATACCTGAGGAATGGCTGAAAGAATGTGAAAGAAAGAAACCAAAATAAACACATAATAGCAACATTAAGAAAAGAGACAGGGTTTGAAGAGAGAAAATTTTAAGTATCATTAATATTCTTAGGAAGAGAAGATAATTGGTGATTGAAAAGAGGTCTTGGAAATTTAAAACATGAGAGTAGAAAGGAAAATTCAGTAGGTATGTTGACATTAAAAGCTGAGAAAATCTCTTCGGAAGTGGAGGCAGAAGACAAAAAAAATTGTCGAACAGAAGTAAAAAGAAAAAAAGATTGCATTACAGAACAAGTCTAGAAGATCTACTGTCCAAATAATAGTAATTACAAAAATAGAAAGTTGGGGTAAAGGAAAGGAGGAAATCACTAATGAAATCATTCAATAGGGGCGCCTGGGTTGCTCAGTGGGTTAAGCCACTGCCTTTGGCTCAGGTCATGATCTCTGGTCCTGGGATCGAGTCCCGCATCGGGCTCTTCTGCTTAGCAGGGAGACTGCTTCCCTCTCTCTCTGCCTGCCTCTCTGTATACTGTGATCTTTCTCTGTCAAATAAATAAATAAAATTAAAAAAAAAAAAAGAAATCATTCAATAAAGACTTTCTAAACTGAAAAATGTGAATTTCCAGATTGAAATGCTTGAAAGCACATGGAAAGTAGACCCACCTCAAGGCATTTCACCTTGAAGTTTCAGAACACTAGGACAAACACAAGAACCAGTGAACACTTGGCTAAGTGGGGGGAAAAAAAAGATGAAAAAGCAAGTCACATTCAAAGGATCAGATATTAAGTGATTTGGGACTGTTCAATAGCAAAACTGGGGTTTAGAATTCAATGGAGAATATCATCAAAATTTGGGAGGAAAATGATTTCCAATCTAACATTATCTACTCAACAATGTTGATTTTTTTTTTTACCCTCATTCTTGGTTGATAGACATCAAATTTATCACATAATTTACATGTCACACATTTTAATCAAGAAGCTCTTAAAGAATGTGTTCCACCAAATAACTAAATAAATAGAAAAAGAGAAAATATGAACTAGAGGAAAATAAGAGATTGAACCCAGGAAAGAGGCAAAGAGAAATAATAGGATTATAGATCGGCAAGAAATGGAGGAAGCAAACAGTTGAGAGTGGACCCAATTCTATTCCTGGCTCCACCATTTATTAATTGAGATTCCCGGAATAATGTAATTGACCTATCTGTGACTCACATTCTTTCTTTAAAATGGGGATAGAAGTACCCAAAATATGTAGGGCACCTGGGTGGCTCAGTGAGTTAAGCCTCTGACTTTGGCTCAGGTCATGATCTCAGTTCCTGGGATCAAGCCCCACATCGGGCTCTCTGCTCAATAGGAAGCCTGCTTCCCTCTCTCTCTGCCTGTCTCTTTTCCTACTTGTGATCTCTTTCTCTCTGTGTCAAATAAATAAATAAAATATTAAAAAAAAAAGAAGTACCCCAAATATATAAAAATATATTATAAATTATAAATTATAAATATATTTGAGCAATGCCTGGCACAGAACAGATGCTCAACAAATATTGACCTTTACCATTTATTGCTAACACTCCTCTTTGCTTTGCCCCCATTCAGTCCCTATTAAAAGTAGCATAAATGTATTGTCTTATTTAAAAAAAATAAGTCCCCCAAATGCATACCACATTGTTTCCATTTTATCAGGCCATAAAATCTGAGCTAGACTAAAGAATCCATTTAAAGTGTTTCCAAAAACCTTTAAAACCTGCAAACAATTATAAAGAGATGAATAATAAGCAAAACAATTCCTTCCACTTCATAAAATACTATTGAAAAGCATCTACATTT
The DNA here is from genome assembly GCA_004024625.1 of Mellivora capensis. Classification (NCBI taxonomy): domain Eukaryota; kingdom Metazoa; phylum Chordata; class Mammalia; order Carnivora; family Mustelidae; genus Mellivora; species Mellivora capensis. The sequence goes on along the minus strand of PISX010010419.1, from coordinate 19,725 downwards.
GCAAGTTATCCTGGATACTAAAAGTGGTGATATTTGGCTGTTAACCCAGTGGCACAAAATGAAAGGAAAACATAACAAAATGTAGGGACTCTGCACCCTGCTGACATAATAACTAAACTGAAGAGACAAAGAACACCAAATTCCCAACTTTATGACCCATATAGAGGAATGTTCCAAAGCATATGCAGATCATCGGAGTCTAAAATCTACCCAGGGGTTCACTTTTAGTATTCTCATTATGTGACTTATTTGGTGGGTATCACAAGATTATAAATGCTGAGAGTATTACTGTTAATGTTTTATAAAAGCAAAGTTGCTATTTCTTTAATATATGTGAGTGTAAAAAGTGGTACTACTGCTTGTATAAGTGTCTGATTTTATTACATTTCAGGATTTCATTATATTCAGGGGTCTCTGGTTTTCTAATAGCAGACCCTAAGGCACCAGAAAAAAAATGCATTTCTGGAATGCATATATTTTGTGAAATAAGGGATAATATAATGAACAGGTTCACACTCAAATAGGAATAATAACTTCCCTTTCTACCCTCATCCTACCATCCCATGCACTGTCCAGGATGGCTCTGGGCACTACTTCCGGCCTATGTTTTCCAAAGGGCAACCCAGCACAGAGAACATTGTGACACGTGCAAAAAACAAAAGGCACCAGACCGTTTACAGATATGTTATTCAGGCTGTTGCAGTAAGAAGTAGGAAGCCTGGGATTTGATAGGGCCCCGTGGAGGTCATGAGGAAGAATGAGGATGAGTCTTACTTCATATTATGTGAAGGCACTGAGGTCCTTTGCAGTCAGCCATTTCCTGGAACACAGAGCAGGGAGATTTTCTAACCATTCCTGCTTTAAGGGAACACTGGGTTTAGATAAAGTTCATTGTTTTTCCACGTGGTCTTCTACTATTTCCTTTCTTCCCATTCAGAAGTTCTGCTCACTAAGTTATATCTCAATCAGGGTTTTCTTCAGAGTGGACATTTTTGGGACCCTCCTTATTGCCTCTTGTACCTTACAATTATTAACCACTTGATTCGTTCAAAAAAATGTCTCCCATCTCATCTTTCCTCGTTCCATTTTTGTGGCTAGTAAATAATAGCAATGATAATGATAAAACATCAATGACAATATCAGTAGTTCTATATAAAAGTTGTTGATCATTTTTCATATGCCAGGTGCTACTCTAAGGTTTTTACATGAAGCGATTTATTAAACCCAAAAACAACCCGGTGAAGAAACAGAGACTTAGGTGAAATAATTTGCCTAAATTATTGTAGCTGATATGTTGAGAAGCTGAGATTGGAACTTCCTCAGTCTGCTTGTTCCAATTGCACTACTCTAAGTTCAGACTCCCACACCACACAGCAGCAACAGTACCTGGGGACACAGCCCAGTGTTAGAGACAGGGTAGGAATCACTTACAAATCCTGGGAGTGTTAGTGAGGGAAAGCTTTTGCAGCTTAGAGAAACAGTTTCTCCAACTGAGGTTTATTTTACTGAGCACAGAGAGTTAACATTAAAATCTCCTCTCATACCTGACATGCTACACAGGTGTTAATGTTGGTTGTCCCAGAACTTCTATTCTATGGGAATACCTTCTAGAACTACTGGGAAGTAGGGAAGAGGAAAGTATATTACACAATGATTAACACACACTACTTGTCTAACAGAATCATTTTTAAAAGCAGAGTTCAAAGTTATGTACATTTACAGGGGTATAATTTATAAATTATAAGCTCAGTATGATTCCAAATAAACAGTAAGTGTGACTGTATAACTTTAAATATAAACCACTGGAGATAATCATTGTTAATAATCTGATGGTTTTTGTTTTATCTGTATTTTTCCATCTTTTCTGGATTTTTGATGCAGAGCAGGTGCTTTTCATAATCATAAAACATATGGTGAAAACATTTCTAAATTTCTAGACTTCTCTACCCTGCATCATTTACTGATCTTTCAGGTTTGCTGTTTTACAGGAGAGTGGGAGAAAGGATGTGGGACTTGAGATGAAGAGAGAGTGCGACCTAACATTTTTGAATGCAAATATTGTTATTTCCCTTTTCTGTACTTTCTACTGAAAGAAAAGTCATTCTGAACATCTATTCTAGAATTTCCTTTGGCTTTTCATATCAACTTTTTTATCTGATTCTCCAGTAGTTGGTTTGCAGCATCTCCTTCTCTCTCTCTCTCTTCACTTTCTCACTGTTTCTCACATTGTCTCACACTCGTATAAACGTTTGTATACGAATCTCTCTCCCTCTCTCTCTCTCTGCCTCACACTCTCTCATGCTGCCCTTATTTATTATTTTTTTGTAGATACTTTTCTAGTTTTCTCCATCTGCCTGAATATACTAAAACAAAACAAAATAAAACAAAAAATATCTGAACACTGGAATTCCAGAAGTTTGAACTCACTAGTACTTAAGAAGATATTTCAGAATCTCTTCTCAGAGACACATAATTTTCAAAAATATATATGTGAAACTCAGATTTAAAATTTCAAAGCCTAAAGTCATGGTAATTTTTAGATAATGATTAATTAAAATGTAAAAAGAATATTTTACTTGTCAACTATTGGTAAATCCAATAGGTTGCAGATCCTGGTTATTGAAATAGCCTAGTGTGGGGTAAAAGAGAAATAAAAATATAGATATTGATGTAATATTGTGGAATGAGTTAGCTCAGAAAGTTGAAAGAAGATTCCCTGGAGAGACAGCATAATTAATTAACTACCCTGATAGATCTCCTTTCAAAGCAAACTCTTTCCTGACTTTCTTCTCAAAGTACTAACAATTACCAGGAGTTCCCAAACCTGCCTTGTAGATTCTGCCAAATCCATTCCTTCCAACTACAGACTTCCTGGGCTGGTTCCTATGTTTCAAAAAATCGTTACATTATAAGCTATGGATCAAAAGATCCATCTATTAAGATACTGAATAGTTGAGTAGAGATTGTAATATTTCACTATTAAACAAATTGTGAGCCATTCTAATTCCTGGAGTTTTTATTAGCTTTCTTGTCATTGTCATTTGGAAGTTCATGTCCATCCCTACACCTCTCCTGTGAATTATAAGGAAAGAATGCACTGGCTGTTGTAGACTGTGTAAACAGGCTGAATTCTATTCTCTCCCATTCCGCCCTCCATTATACCTTTGAGCCCTTTCATTAAAGTGTACATTATCTGCATACTCTCCATCACTGAAGGAGTCATTGGTTTGGATCAATTGTGATCCCAGGATCCACATTTTTAAAGGGTATACCTGTGCTGATCTTGAACTTTCTTATTAAGAACATTTATAGAGCTCCAATTTCTCTGTGAGAGCTATTCAGGCTTCCAGGTTAGAATGCAACTTTCTGTTTTGTAATTCAGCTAGTAAGTCTTATCCTTGCAAGAAAACAGGCCTCATTGAGAGCGCATGGCTTCTGTCCAGGCAAATCCCACTGAGTAATTATCTTTCACCTACTGAAAGAGAAGCTGTCTTATGCTATCCAAACCCTTCTTTTCATCTCCTTATCTCTGCCTTTGAAATTTCAGGGCTAGTTAGCAGAAGCACAGTGGCTTTCACATGCTGCCAACTTGTTGCTAGAGTCCCCTTGATTTTGCACCAACAGCCATTGTAGAGACCACCTCGACCTCACTGAAAGCTCATTTTAAAACAGACAGCCAACACTGGAAGACTCCTATCAGGAGAGTAGTAAAAAAGGGAGTGATTTACCCAAATTAATTGATAAATTAGCTATGAATTAATGAAACAGAATTTTAAAAAACAATAGCCTTACAAACCTGTGCAAATAACACAGTTAAAATTTTTTCATAAAGTTTTTTATAAAATTTTATGGCAAAAAAAGGTATGTGTTAGAGGGAGAGAAGGAAGGAGAAGAGAAAGAACCACATTACTTTGTGAAGATCTGCTTTTACATAGGATGTTATGGGTCCAAGCTTCAAAGTAGGGACATTTTGAAATCAGCATTTATTAAGTGATTCTAAGTAAGCTCTTCGGACACTCTAATGCCACTGATGAACATGAAGAATTAACTCCTGTCTCAGTGCAAATTTATGAACCCACACATGTCAAGAATAGCTTTCTCCTAGGCACCAGTCAGAAGGAATAAACTTCTTAGTGGTTAAAAGAAGACACAACTACTTATGCAGCAATTTCTCAATGCCAGTGCCTGATTGGCTCCACATAGTTCACAGCCAACTGACTCTCTATTGAGAGATGTGCCTGACAGTCCATAGATTGCATGAGAAGCTGGGAGGTCTTTGTAGCAATTAGTCCTTTCACATTGTGCTTCTACTCTGGCTGGAATGGAGTCATGTAGGATTGGCTGGCAGTGCTTATTTCCTTATTCTGTACTGTGTATCACCAGTGCAGTGAAAAAAAAATATTCTAGGCAAACTGAAAAATCTCTTCACTAGCCAAAAACCTGTAAATGCCTTCAACATGCTAACTATCCCATACCCCAAACTTTCAAAGGCTTTTAAAAAGTAGATGACTCTTCTATTTTGTGCATGTTGATGCTCAAGCCCATATCCTGCACTGTTTGTTAATACTGGACTCTGCCATGAAATAACCTGGGACATTCAAAGAACAGCTCTAATTCTAAGTTATAGAATAACTGTATAATATAATGTAATGTAATATAATATAATATAACATAATATAATATAATACAATATAATATAGCAGTAGAACAATTCAGGAGGTCAGCAAGTGAAAGTGTGTTAAGTCAAGTATGATTCTGACCTATAGTATATTCTTACTAGCTTTTCGTCTGACATTGAGAAGGATTGGTATAGCTATAAGATCTTTTGGGAAAATTTTGTCATGATCTCACACCTAGCATCACCAACTGGAGAGGTAAGGTGAACAGGTTTAGTATTTTAAAATAAGATGAAAGAGTTAATTGTGTTTCTAATTTTAGATAAATTTGCCCTAGTTCATTTGTGGGTGGTCTGCAAAGGGTCACTTTTTAAAAGCATATTATTTCCTACAATATCTTCATCTTGCGCAGCATCTGATCTTCTATGCTATTTAAAAATGAAGAATTTAGGCAAAAATAATACAAAAGGTTAACATTTGATGTAAGATTGTTAATCTGTTCTAATCTTACTTGTAAAATAATACTTGACATCCTACATGATGGACAAAGACTGGGTGTACTATATGGAAGAACAGAATATGTAAGTCTGGTTTACTTTTGTGGTTGGCTTGTTGATTTTTTTTTTTTAACATTGCCTCTGGCAGATTTTCATCTAGCATTAGCCTTGCAGAAACATACTTTACTGCACTGTGGAGAATGTTCTCCACTTATTTGTTGCTTGGGGCTAACAGGCTGAGCTGTTTTGCATTGAATATGTATCTTTTGATCTTGCTTTATTTCCCTCTTGCTATTTTGTTGCTGCTAAGAGCTGATGATTAGGAGAAATCTGTAAGTGAAAACTGCCAAAGGGTTTTGAAATAATGAGATTGGACTCACTGGCCAGTGCTCACACTGAATTTTATGCGGACCACAGAGGACCAGTGTAGAACCAGTGACTGGGAAAGAAAATCAGCTTAGACTCACTTAGAGGAAGCATCTACTTAATGAACAGTATATTCTTTGCTCTTTTGTGCTCTGAATCTGGCCCCTAAGTAGAGATTTTCTAAAGTTACTATTTTGTTACCCTCAATCACAGTGTTCTGTGATTAGATGTTATACAGAGGTAGAGTAATTCATAGGAAATTGTATATTTGAAATTTCCTTCATTGTTAGAGAATTTTTTTATTGAATACCCACAGATTTTCATGCACTCAAATCATTTCTGCACTGATATACTTAGAGAAATTAGGGACTCTGACTTCCTTAATTTTATAGTTTAGCAGAGCTATAATTTTAATGTGAAGCATCATGTGACATAGTAATAAGTCTTATCAAGACAAAAGAAATGTTTATAAAGATTAAGGGACTCATATTACATAAGAGCAAAAGGTAAAGACATATAAATAAGCCATTTTCTTTGATTCATGGTCTCAGTTGTAAAGAGTATGGCAGAAAAGAGATGGAATGAGAGGAAAGTGACATAAAATATGAACAAAAATATATGATTTATACCATAACTATAGATCACCACATTCTAGATTCAAGATAGAATAAACATAGTGATTAATATTTAATAATTAGTAAAGAAACTAAATAGTCCACTTCTGAATAAGGCCATCCACACCACCTTTCCTGAAGTTTGAAGATGAAGACATATCTTGAGCTATAATAGTTCCTTTAATAGAGTTCTTTGGGAGAATACTGTGATTCAGGATAACAGAATAGAAACTCTAGGAAATTTTCTCTTAGAGGACAAAAAAGGAGCACGATATAAATCATTAAAAATATTTGTTAATACTTATTCTTCTCTCATTCTGTATTCTGGGGAAGTTTTGCATGATTCTAATGATTGATTTGGAGGCTGACATCCAAAATGGAAAGATTATATCTTGTAATAATCAGAGTAAAGAATGTACCAAATTTACTAATATTAAAGAATGAGTGGGGTGCCTGGGTGCCTCAAAGGGTTAAAGCATCTGCCTTAGGCTCAGGTCATGATCCCAGGGTCCTGGCTTTCTGCTCAGCAGGGAGCTTGCTTTCCCCCTCTCTCTCTGCCTGCCTCTCTGCCTACTTGTGATCTCTGTCAAATAAATAAATAAAATCTTAAAAAAAATAAACAATGGGCATAGTTTTATCTGAATAATAATAGTATCCCATATTGACTGGAAAACTCTAGAATGTCTAAAATCAGTAGCTTCCCAGACAAGAAAGTATCAGTGAAGAAAATCGCACTTTATCTACCTCTTTATCATCCTCCCTTGTTTCTTCTTGGTCATATTATTATCTTGAAGGAAAAAAATAAGTGCTAATTTTACAATGAAATTTAGTGAGGAAAGAAAAATTTGTAGTTTTCTGAGATCAAATTAACCTATTTCAGTAGGAATGAACAGTGAAATTATTGGGTATGACTTAGACAGAGACCCACTATAAACTCACAGAGATTAGGTTACATAACTGGAGGTGATTAGTCCCTCAATGTGACATCTGAATACTTACAAAAAATATTAATTTCTATCCTTAAATACGAACCTTTAGGGGAGGAGACACCAGTAGGGTAATGTCAAGGGTAGTATTCAAGCCCACCAGACAAGAAGAGGGATGCTGGTGAATTTGAAAACTCTTATGTTTTCACAATACAGCATAGTTTGAGAAATTTTTTGAGTTAAGTTTCTACCACAATTGTATTTCTTTAAAAAAAAAAAAACCTTTTTATGTATATATTATAGTGTATCATAGATATATCATTAAACAAATTGTAACAGGGCACCAGGATGGCCCAGTTTGTTGAGCATCCAATTCTTGATTTCAGATCTGGTCATGATCTCAGGGTCGTGAGATCAAGGCCCCAGCCAGGCTTCACACTCAGTGCAGAGTCTGCTTGAGATTTTCTCTCTCCCTCTACCCCTCCACACTCACTCATGCTCTCTCTCTCTGTCTCTCTAACATAATTAAATAATAAGAATTTTTTAAATAAATAAATAAAAAGATAGTATCATCTCTTCCAGGCAAAGAAGGACAGAGAAAGGAAATAAAGTGAATCAAGTGAAAGGAAATAAAATGGCTAGATTCTTAGAGAAGACAAAAGGGCTTTGTCCTTTCATACTTTTCTTTCAAAACCATTGGGAATAGTAAGATTCTTCCACCATCAAGATTGTATTAGAAAGCAGAAATTTCTAAGACTGTGAAATGAGAATGTGAAATTCATCCATTGAATAATTATTAAGGGATTTATTAAGGGATTTTGTGTTGGTCATTTTGTGAGACAACAGAAATGCAAAGATCGAGAAGACATGATCATGCTTCACTCACTCTTTAAATAGTGATGGGAGGCAGAGAAAGAATTAGAATGCTAGCAGGAGCAGGGAAGCAACTATGGAATTAGGGAATACATCACAAGGGAAGGCACACCTGAGATGAGTTGTGTAGTAAATAGGAACTTACCAAATGAAAGAATAAGGTTCATTGCAGAGAGGGAGTGAAATATCTATAGATCAGTCTGGAAAGGTAGATTGAGCTGACATATGTTATCTGACATATGTTAATCTCTTTGAAATCTTAAAAGTAAAAAGACCAAGTATATTTAAATAAGAGGTTTACACGATCAGCTTCATGTATGTTCTGTATGAAGGGTGAATGGTAGAATTATAGGTAAGGGATGCAATGTCAGAGATGATAACACCAGTTGGAAGTGATGTTGACAACAGAAGAAAAAGTTCTGAACAATGGTAGTGACAGTATAGATGGAAATTAGAGGTCAATCTTAGGGGAAAAAATGTAAAAATATATTTGATTACATAAATGACTTGAAGGAGAAGGAAACAAGGACAGCTCTGGGGCTACTAGTTTGGATTAATAGATGGATTATGGTCCTATTACCCCAAACTGGGAATTTAGAAAGGAGACAAGAATAAGATGGAAAATAATGAGTTTAGGTTTAAAAATGCTGAATTTGAGGTGTCTTTAGATATCTATGTGGAACAGCTGAGTATGCTGTTTTAGATTTCAATATGATAGAGTATAATTAAATCCAAAAAACCTGATGAAATGTATGAGGACTAGTCCATGAAGCTAGGAGGTGAGTGGAAAAAACAGGGCTGATTATAGAAATTGAGAAGTAGTAGGAGTCAGGAAGAGAGACAAGAAAATGAAGAATGAGTGGCAAATTGTGTTGAAAGCTATATAGAGATGAAGTAGGACAAATACTTAAAATAAATCCATTGGATTTAGCTATTAGTGGATTACCAACATCCTTCTAATAGTGTTCTTGATAGACCAGGTGAAAGAGACTTGACCTTAGGAGAGAGTGGACATTAATTAGTCAACTTAATATTGACTACTACTATCAACATTATGATTAATAACACATGTCAACATTATGAGGACTGTTAATTAGTTGACATAATTCTTGTTGTTACTCAGATCATGTTACAGACCACATACAGAGAATCCAACAGAGTTCCTGTAGCCATCTCAAAAGATCACAACCACAAATGGTGATATAAGAAATCCAAAAGAAATAGAGGAATGATTTAAAAACAATGTCTTACTGATCTCCACTTAGATTTAGCTCCTTCTCTCTCTCCGTGCCTGTCTTTTCATATAATAGCCAGATTTTGAGAGTTGCTGTAAGAGAAGATACCTCTTCTGTAATACAATCTCCAAGACAGAGTGCCCTAGGGACAAAGAGGTGGAAAAATGAAATACAAATGCTTTCAGAGTAAAGAAATGGTACTTTTGAATCATGGGACTCTTCCTAGAACTCAGAGTGTGACCTTCACCTTGAAGTATCTGCAGCTCTCTCTTTAACTGAGGCTGGCTATGAAATTTTAGAATTAAGTATGTGGTATAGTAATACAAAGGGTGACTGGCCTTTAACTTCCTCTCTCTCCCAAGTCCAGACACCACTTACTTTCTTTCACCTCCATCACCCTCCCAGGGTCAAGGTTCTGTGTAAGTTGGGGATTACAGTGGCAGATCTCATCCTCCAGTTTGAGTAAACTAAATTCAGTAGAGTAGCTCACTGATGGGTTTTCATCTCAAACTCATCAGGTCTTACCTTCATGCCCATTCTCTTTATAATTTCTGAAGCTCTTTTTGATTACTTAATCCTAAGTGCCATTCATGTTCTGATTGTTGGTACAGTCAAAACAGGATGGCCTGCAAGGAAGGGTTTAGGTGAAGGGGAAAAAATGATGGAGAGAGAAAGAAGAAAAACCACAAGAGTTGACTATCACACAAGGATGAAGACCTCCTTACATCATTGTCCTTTAGAAGGAAGTGCTGACCCACTGGCATTTTTCAAAGAGCTGGAAAAACAATCCTAAAATTTGTATGGAACCAGAAGATGCCCCAAATTGCTAAGGAAATGTTGAAAAAGAAAAGCAAAATTGGGGGCATCACGTTGCCTGATTTCAACTTTACTACAAAACTGTGATCACCAAGATAGCATGGTACTGACAAAAACAGACACATAGACCAGTGGAACAGAGTAGGGAGCCCAGATATGGACCCTCAACTCTACGGTCAAATAATCTTCAACAAAGCAGGAAAAAATATACAGTGAAAAAAAGATAGTCTCTTTAATAAATGGTGCTGGGAAAATTAGACAGCTATGTATAGAAGAATGAAACTCGACCATTCCCTTACACCATACACAAAGATAAACTCGAAATGGATAAAAGACCTCAATGTGAGGCAGGAATCTATCAAAATCCTAGAGGGGAACATAGGCAGTAACCTCTTTGAAATCAGCCACAGCAACTTCTTTCAAGATATGTCTCCAAAGGCAAAGAAAACAAAAGTGAAAATGAACTTTTGGAACTTCATCAAGATCAAAAGCTTCTGCACAGCAAAGGAAACAGTCAAACAAACAAAGAGGCAACCACGGAATGGGATAAGATATTTGCAAATGACACTACAGACAAAGGGCTGATATCCAAGATCAATAAAGATCTCCTTAAACTCAACACACACAAAACAGATAATCATGTCAAAAAAATGGGCAGAAGACATGAACAGACACTTCTCCAAAGAAGACATACAAATGGCTAACAGACAAATGAAAAAATGTGCATCATCATTAGCCATCATGGAGATTCAAATCAAAACCACACTGAGATACCACCTTAAACCAGTTAGAATGGCCAAAATTAACAAAACAGTAAACAACATGTGTTGGAGAGGATGTGGAGAAAGGGGAACCCTCTTATACTGTTGGTGGGAATGCAAGTTGGTGCAGCCACTTTGGAAAACAGTGTATAGATTCCTCAAAAATTAAAAATAGAGCTGCCCTATGACCCTGCAATTGCACTAGTGGGTATTTACCCCAAAGATACAGATGTAATGAAAAGAAGGGCCATCTGTACCCCAATGTTCATAGCAGCAATGGTCTTGGTCCACCAAACTATGGAAAGAACCAAGAAGCCCTTCAACAGATGAATGGATAAAGAAGATATGGTCCATATATACAATGGAGTATTATGCCTCCATCAGAAAGGATGAATACCCAACTTTTGTATCAGCATGGACAGGACTGGAGGAGATTATGCTGAGTGAAATAAGTCAAGCAGAGAGAGTCAAGTATCATATGGTTTCACTTACTTGTGGAGAATAAGGAATAACATGGAGGACATTGGAAGAAGGAGAGGAGAAGTGAGATGGAGGAAATCAGAGAGGGAGACATAACATGAGAGACTGTGGACTCTGAGAAATAAACTGAGGGTTTTGGAAGGGGAAGATGAGGGGTTGGGTGAGCCTGGTAATGGGTATTATGGAGGGCACCTATCGAATGGAGTAGTGGGTGTGGTGCATAAACAATGAATTTTGGAACACTGAAAAGAAATAAAATAAAATAGAAAAAAATCAGAAAAATAAAAAGAAAAAAAAGAAGGAAGTGCTGAGGGGAAAAATACTTCTGGAGATAGGAAACAAAGGAAGCAAGGTGGGATAGAATGTGGGTGATGGAAAATCAAATGTGGAAGTCAAAAAAAATCTCTATGATTATAATTCTCCATGTGAGAACCGTCCTTGTGATTTATAAACGTTCATCAGTGATCTATTGGCTTCTTGTCAGCAGGGGGAGGAGACCACTACAATTCCTTCAGCTAAGATAGATTTGTTTGACAATATGCGCTCCTTCAATTTGTAGCTCCCAGAGTCCCCTATTTCACATCTGTATCCACAAAGTACATTTAAAAAATAGACTTCTTTTGCTCTTTATATTTATCTGTCTTTATTTCTGCTATCTCTACCAGGGAAGGCAAACTAGACAGCAAAGCCCTTTTGTAATGGTAGCTCTGATAGACAGTCTCATTACTTATTTATTTACTTATATACTTACTGTATGTTAACTCTGTTATATCATACATGCTGTATTTATTAATTGCCGTGTCTTACAGGGCATAATTTAATCCAAATTATATCAAAATGCATGTAATGAGAAGTTGTATTATAATGTGGTTCTGCTCCAATGATAACATTTACATAATGCTGTATATGATAAGACTATAAAGTAAGGGGCTGGGTTTTCAAGTGAGACTTATGGAAAATAGTCTCCTGACTTTATGGCCGTGTCTCACAACAGAATGCTCATCCTAAGAGCATTGTAATTTATTGTGGGCACTTTTATTTCTTCCTACTGCTGGAATGAGATAAAGAGTATACTCTGCATAGTATAGAGCACTTTTTTTTTCCTTCTAGAACTTAGCATACTTTTGATATTTACTTTGTAATGACTCAGAAGGTAACAAAATTTTCTTTAAATAGCTGTGGATTTGTTTTTAATTGTGTGGTAAGAAATCTGAGCCAGGATTCTAAAACTCGTTTTATTTTTTTAAAGATACAACTAAAAGCAGCCCCCGCCCCAAAATGAGAGAGATTTTTCACAGAGAACAGAGACTCATAGCAAGAATCAAAACAAAAGCAAGATTTAAAATTGCTTCTCATCCTCACTCAACCAAGTGGTGAGAAAAGAGGAGAATCTATAATCTAAAGGAGAGGAAAGAGTTATAGATACTTGCTGTTTTGGTGAGAGGATAATTGCCACTTACACACAGAGAAGGAGAAAAGATAAGCCTTGTTCTTGCAACCTGAGGGTACATAAAGCAGAGACCATGATTCATCCAGTCCAAGAGGAACCCCAATTCTGCCAAGCAGATTTCAGCAGATCATAACATACAACATTGACCAGCTGTCTGATCAGGCTGCCCTGGAGAGAGAGCCATGTGTGGGCTCTATCTGAATCTGATTGGAAGTGGTAAGGCATTTAAGACCTAAAAACAAAAAACAAACAAACAAAACAACCCTTAAAAATATTCGGAGATGGCATTAGAACCTCAATTTACACTGTTGTACCATAACCAATACTGTTATCACCTTGCTTTCAATTTAACACCTGTGGGCTTTAGGGGACAAACTACTGATTAGAGGGGCCAGAAGGGTATCAGATGCAAAAAAACCCAGTTCTGTAGAAGGAGATTTCCCGGAAATGGCTGTTAATAAGTACGGAATTGGATTAAACACTTGCTGGGGGTTGCTGGATTTAGCCGGACAATGGGATTTATGTAGAATGAAATGCCGAAGATTCAAATTATGAAAAGCGATGGGACGAGATTTTATTAGGCTCTTGCAAGGCTTACTGGGTATTCTAAATATTTTAGCCCACTTAATAATCACAATCATATGAGAAGCCATTATCTGTGCTTTGCTGAAGAAAAAGACTGAAGCTCTTTGGTAATAATGAACCCTTTCAGGGCCAGGCAGTGCTCTGTATGTTTAAAATTAACCCATTTAAACATTACAACTACCCATGAAGTAGAATGTATTAGTCTTCATTTTACAAATGAAGAAACCTAGGCACAGAGAAGTTAAGCAAATATCATGAGAGCACAGAGCAAGTATGTGATGGTGTTAGAATGTAGAGCAGGAATTGGCTCTTGCTCCTCAACTTGAGCACAGAAACACGCCCCATGCTGTCTTTCTCTGCCAAGTTACTTGCCAAAAGCTACTAAACTATGTACTAAACTATGGAACCCACGACTTTTCCACTTCACTTCTCAAAAAAAAAAAAAAAAAAAAAGGAGAATCTTGATTTACGGTGTGGCTAAGAATATAATGATTTGTTTTTTAAACTGATCGAGACTCTTGGAAAGAACCTAGAAGAGCTATTTCCAACCACTTATAAACATTCCTGGGATTGATGTTAGCTGTGACTGCCGTAGAACTCGGTTCTCTCCTGGCCTCAGCCTCAATTCTGATCTCTTTTTAGAATTTCTCTCTTCCTGTTTTCCATTCATTTCTTCTGTGTGAATGTAGAGATGACACAATTGATGAGAAAAGCAGAGGAGCACAGATTGTCCTAGAATTGAGAGATTGTGGTGACGTACTTAGTTCCTAATTTGGGGAATAATTTCTGCTCCTTCTCTACTTGCTTTCTTCACCTGTGCCACCCGCATGGATATGTGCTAATGCTTCTTCTTAAAGACAGTGTACCTGGAAATATAGCAATGCATGTGTCATATCGTGCTTATATAAGGATGCATGTGTGGCTGGACTAGCACTCCCTCCTGATAGTAAGAGATAAAAAGCGTATCTAGGGAGGACTTTTCATTGCTTCAGAAATGACACAAACCCTTGGCTTTACCAGTTGCCATTGTGGATTCTCTTTTGCTCTTATAGGTGATAAATCATCCTAATAGATAGTAGCCCAATCCCAGAAAATGTGCTTTGTCAGCATAACACATGCAAATAACTAGTTCAAATTGAATATTTAAAGAACTACATGATTGATCAGAGAGTCTGGGAAATAATACATATTTAGTGGGTGTCATCACACTCTGTGAGGAAATAAACTTTTTGAATGGCCTAGGGAAATCAGTGTTTTTCCTTTATAGCCACCCCTATATATAACTATTTTATTCTTATCTGCCATGAGAGAGTATGAATATGAGCACAGACATTGTTTTACATCTTATAAAATGTTTCCGTGTACATCACCTCATTTTATTCATGGAGTAGTTCTAGGAAGTTAGGTAAAGTATCATAAGCTTCATTTTACTTATGAAAAACTAAGATACAGAGAGGCTAAGTGGCTCACATGTGTTCTGAAGGCCCGAACTAAAATCAGTTATCATGCAGGAGCTAAACAGTGTGTCTTTTACCCTAACATTCTATCAGAAGTGTACAGATTCCTAAATCATTATGCCCAGTAATAGAATCACATGAATCTGGTTCCTGTGGTTTGCTACTTCTCCGTTCTCACCCTCTCTGGAACATCTGTCACTACTTCTGTGTTTGTTTATATGTAAGTGTGCATGCAGGCACTTGTACATGAGTGTGTGCAAACCAGCTGGGGTGAGGGGAGATCATTATACTATGTAGATACTGTGTTGGTGTTAATTGGACTAAAATTCAGTAGGAATCTAGAAAAATAAATTATCATCAAACTAAGATCAGTTCAAGAGGTTCAAGAGAATCAAGATTAAGAGAGCATACATGCATAAGAACAATAGAATGAGGCCAAAACAGTAGGCAGAGTTCAAAACCGTAAGTCAAGTTTGGAAGGCAGTAGAAATGGGAGCAAGAGAGCTAGAGAGCTAAAGCTTCTTGCTGTAGACAAGGCTAGCAGGAGCACCTAAGGGTCACCAGTGACCCACAATTCTTATACTTCTGAGTTTAATCTTATAGCATGGTAATGAAACATAGATGACCCGAAATGATTAATACTTCCAAAATATTTAAATTAGTTTTTAACTAATTTAGCATATATCGTTTTTAATGTGTTTTCACAGTGCTGTTGGAATTCATTATACTTAAAATAATATGATAAAATTAAACTAAGGATCTCTGAGTCAAGAGAGCCTACTTTGTTCCATCCGTCTACTTTTCCTGATTTCATGCACTCATGCTAGGAATGTACAGACTTACCTATCAGACAGAGAATCTTTCCTTCACATTCTATGATAGTTTTGATGATTCACTAAGGATTTTGTTTGTAGGTTTAAAGTTACAATGCAAACAGCATTAAAATCAAGGGCAAACATTCCTGAAGACTTCTTTTCCATTCATATCTTAAATCATTACACATCTTAAAAAAGAAGGAGAGTCACAAAAGTAATAAAAGTTAATTTAAAAATAGCTTTCCATTTATTTTAATTTTAATTTTTAATTTTTTTACTTTTTTATATTAAAGTCTAATAATTTCCTTAGAACTCAAATCCTCTAATTGAGTTGATTTTTCCTATCTGTTCTCGATTTAATGGACCCATTTATATAAAGAGAAAAAAGCAAAAGACTAAATGATTTCTTCAATATTAAATTAGGAAGTAACCAAGTTATAGCTTTCTTATTCACCATCAGTAATATACAGATCTTCCTTACTCCTGATGGGGTTACATACCAATAAACCCATCGTAAGTGAAAACATGGTAAATCAAAAATGCCTAATACCGAACATCATAGTTTTAGTTTAGCCTACCTTAAATGTTCTGAGAACACTTACATTAGCTTACATTTGGGCAAAACCATCTAACACAAAACTTATTTTATAATAAAGAACTGAATGTTTCATGTAATTTATTGGATACTGAAAGTGAAACACAGAATGGTTGTATAGGTATAGAATGGTTGTAAGTATACCAGTTGTTCACTCTTGTGATGGCCAACCTGACTGGGAGCTGTGGGTCACTGCCACTGGTCAGCATCACGAGGGAGTGTCTTAACTAGATATCAGTACCTTGGAAAAAGGTTAATATTCAAAATTCAGAGTATGGTTTCTACTAAAAGTATGTTGCTTTCACACTGTTGTAAGGTTGAAAAGTTATGAGTCAAATCATTGTAAGCTGGGAACTGTCTGTATAAGACTATATTGATGTATAATTATGGGGCGCCTGGGTGGCTCAGTGGGTTAAAGCCTCCACCTTCGGCTCAGGTCATGATCCCAGGGTCCTGGGACCAAGCCCCACATCAGGCTCTCTGCTCTGCAGGGAGCCTGCTTCCTCCTCTCTCTGCCTGCCTCTCTGTCAAATAAATAAATAAAATCTTTAAAAAAAAAAAGACTATATTGATGTATAATTATGATACTAAAATGAAACAGCAAAGGGGTAATGTTTCATTTACTACTAACTTATAACCAGAGCATGACTAGACTTCATTGTAGTGATTCTGTCATGAACATGACTTACAATTCAGGAACTTTGCTGGTGGCCATTAAGTGTCTGTAAATTGAGAAGCATATGTTATGGAAAAAACATCATTGCACTGTAGACATTTGCCCTGTGCTTCCAGATATTTAAACCAAGAGACTGAGGTCTGACTCAGCATTTTTTTAGCTCAGCCCTGTGGACACATGGGATGTCTTTATTGTGGCAGTTGTCTTTTATGTTGTAGGATGTTTAGCAACATCCTTGGTCTCTACCCACTAGATGCCAGCAACAACCTCCCCACTTCACATTGGGACAACAAAGAAATGTCTCCAGATATTGACAAATATCATCTGCATTCACGAATTGCCCCCACTTGAGAACTACTAATCTCATGTTCATTATTAATTTTATAAATAAATCTTGTACTGATCCAGTTCCACAGCCTTGGTCCTTATAGTTGAAAAGTAGGAAGATAGATAACTAGTGAGAAATTGAGTAAAATGTACTTACTTGTGATAAATGAATAAATGCCAGATTATATTCCTGTGAAAGAAAGGAAAGTTTGGATAAATTCTAATGCTAAGTCAAAACATTTTCAGCAGCAAGTTGTTTGTTAAATATGAAGAGTTATGTCTGTGGCAATTGAACAGGCTTAACATCTGGTAGATCTGTATCACTTATATCATGGATACTGTTAGTAAATATGCTGTTAAACAATCTATTGCTACAGACTGAATTTAGCGTGTCTTTTCTGCCTCCAATTATACTTATCGTTTTAGAAGCAGTCTTGGTCAGTATGAGTAGAATTGTCGATGTATCTCTTTGTATAAATGTTCATAATGTGCTTGATGTAAAGTGTTTGCAGAGGTCCAATGCTTGAGATTTTTTATGAGTGCATTGATTTTTTGTGACAGTTTTATGGCTGCAGATATACTGAACAGGGAAGATAAAAATTTGTTTGCTTGCCTTTCCTGTAATTTTTTAAAAGTTGATTTAAAAAAAAATCATAGGTCCATGGTTAAAGTATGTAACCCACCTGATATTTGCAAGTTCATGGTTAAAGTGGGCAATCCACTAAACATCTTTCTAGTGCTTTATGTTTCTTTCACTTTTTCACATGTGACATAGATTATGTAATTCCCAGGGATGATGTTTCTTTGTAATGAAAGCCCACTGAGCACATACTTTTCTCTCCTTTACTTTCATGTTACTACCACACTCAGTAATTCTCTTTTAAAATCTCCCTTTGTATCTGATACTTTTAATTTTTTCAAAATGTTAAAATAGTTACCCTTCTATTTTATACCTCTTAGATAATAATCAAATATTTGATATTTGACCTAATAGCAATGTATTAAATTCAGTTTATTTATTCTAAATCTCAGTGAGTGCCTACTATGTACATGGTGGGTATGTGCAGCTAGGCCCTGTGAGGGCTCCTTAGGTAAATTCCAGGAGGGTCACTGTCATTAATAAGCTTATGAAGAAAGGTGAGTATAGATAAAAATAATGCTATGTGGCATATGATGAGGTTATAAGAAATCCATGAGGGCGCCTGGATGGCTCAGTGGGTTAAAGCTTCTGCCTTCAGTTCAGGTCATGATCCCAGAGTCCTCGGATCAAGCCCCGCATCAGGCTCTCTGCTCAGCAGGGAGCCTGCTTCCTCCTCTCTCTCTGCCTGCTTCTCTGCCCACTTGTGATCTCCGTCTCTCAAATAAATAAATACAATCTTTAAAACAGATTGCGGTCAAGATGGCGGAGAAGTAGCAGCTGAGAGGACATCAGGTAGCAGGAGATCAGCTAGATAGCTTATCAAACCATTGCGAACACCAACAAATCCAACGGGAGATCAAAGAGAGGAAGAACAGCAATTCTGGAAACAGAAAATCAGCCACTTTCTGGAAGGTAGGACTGGCGGAGAAGTGAATCAAAAGCGACAGGAGGATAGACCGCGGGGGAGGGGCCGGTTCCTGGCAAGCGGCGGAGCAACGGAGCACTAAATCGGGACTTTTAAAAGTCTGCTCCACAGAGGGACATGGCTCCAGAGGCTAAACCGGGGTGAAGCCCATGCGGGGTCAGCATGGCCCCAGGTCCCGCAGGGTCACAGAAGGAGCGGGGGTGTCTGAGTGTCGCAGAGCTAGCAGGTATCGGAGTGGGAAGCCGGCTACAGAGACAGAGCCGAGGAGTGAGCTCTCAGCTCGGGGTTACCTTGAACCGGTCGCGGGCTGGGTGAGCTCGGAGCACGGCCAGGGGCAAGGGAGATGGAAGTAGCCGGAGCCTTTCTCTGAGGAGTGGAGCCCCGAATCTCAGCTCTTCCAGGCCGGAGACTAGGAGGCCGCCATTTTCATTCCCGTCCTCCGGACTCTACGGAAAGCACTCAGGGAACAAAAGCTCCCGAAAGCGAAACCAAGCAGATAACTCAGCCCGGCCCCTGGTAAGGGCGGTGTAGCTCTGCCTCGGACAAAGACACTTGAGAATCACTACAACAGGCCCCTCCCCCAAGAAGATCAAAAGAAATCCAGCCAAGACCAAGTTCACTTAACAAGGAAAGCAGCGGAACTCCAGAGGAGGAGAAAGCAATGCGTGGAATTCATGGCTTTCTCCCCATGATTCTTTAGTCTTGCAGTTAATTAAATTTTTTCCTTAACGGGCATTTTCCTAGGGTCTTTGCAACCCTTTTAGTATTTTATTTGCTCCTTCATATAATCTTATCTGGAAAAAATAACAAGGCGGAAAAACTCACCACAAAAAAAAAGAACAAGAGACAGTACCAAAGGCTAGGGACCTAATCAATACAGACATTGGGAATATGTCATATCTAGAGTTCAGAATGACAATTCTCAAGGTTCTAGCCGGGCTTGAAAAAGGCATAGAAGATATTAGAGAAACCCTCTCTGGAGATATAAAAGCCCTTTCTGGAGAAATAAAAGAACTAAAATCTAACCAAGTTGAAATAAAAAAAGCTATTAGTGAGGTGCAATCAAAAATG